>VSMD01022455.1:0-13349 GCA_008750895.1 Mirza zaza
CCAGGCTAGAGTGAGTGCCATGGCGTCAGCCTAGCTCACAGCAACCTCAAACTCCTGGGCTCAAGCAATCCTGCTGCCTCCGCCTCCCAAGTAGCTGGGACTACAGGCATGCGCCACCATGCCCGGCTAATTTTTTCTATATATATTAGTTGGCCAATTAATTTCTTTCTATTTTTATAGTAGAGATGGGGTCTCGCTCTTGCTCAGGCTGGTCTCGAACTCCTGAGCTCAAACGATCTGCCCACCTCGGCCTCCCAGAGAGCTAGGATTACAGGCTTGAGCCACCGTGCCCGGCCTTTCAATGGTTTCTTTATGTGCAGGCACCAACTAATATACTACGCTGAACATTTGAGAGGACCCTCTGCGCATCTTTGGGTTTCTCTTTCTTTGTGCAGCTCTCCTCTCTGGTACTTGATTCTATGAATTCTAGCTGCTTTGGTCTCCCCTCTCAGTTCCTTCTACTCAACACAAGGAGTCTGCTGGGCTTCACCACAGTTCCCCCTCCCTGTATCACGGTCTGGAAACTCTCTGAAGGCAGCAGGTTAGGGCAAATAAGACTCACTTTGATTGTTTCCCATCTCTTAGGGATCACTGTTCTTTGTTGCCTGATGTGTAGTATATTAAAAATTGTTTTTCATGTATTTTTGTCTGGTATTTTTGTTGTTGCTGTTGTTGGGAGGGTAAATTCAGGCCCTTTTCTCCATTTTGGCCAGGAGCAGATGTTGAGATGATTTGATGTTGATTCTTTAACACTGGTGCCCCCTCTTTGTTTTCCTGTTCCTCCCACCCCTACTCTGCTCTTGAAATCTGAGACACATGGGCATTTTACAAAATTCTAGGTAGAGCTCAATATCATCTTTGTATCCTCATCTACTAGTTCCTGAAATTGCCCTATATATTAATAATTGTTCGGTAGTGAGCAGGCAGAGTTTGAATTCCGGTTTTGTTACCTTCTAACTGTATCTTGGACTTATCTATGTTAGGTATTAGCGCTTATTTCTACACATGCAAAGAATGCTGCAGAGAGATCAGTAAAAAGTAGACATTTTCTACTGACCTATATATTTAGCTTAATTCTGAGAATTTTTAAGTGTTTAACTGTGAGAACTATAATGTAAAAGAAAATTCTATTTAAACAAATATGCTAAAATCTCATTTCTCCCACAAACTATTGATTTTTCTTTTAGTACATGCCCTAAGTTTTATCTACATTATCTTTTTACGTGATATAACAAAATCCCAAAGAGTTTTAATTTTACGTTTCTTACTTAGCAGAATTATTTCCTGCAGGGCTGCACAGTGTTCATGATTATGTTTCTTAGCATCTACATTATGTGTGTATGCCATGATTTATTGAATTGTTTCTATACTAAGGTTACTTCTCCTTTTAAGTTAATATAAAGGGACAGTGAATGTCTTGACTCTCCTTTTGGGTTATTTTCTTGGCTAAGCCTTCTGAAGTGAGATTACTAGTGCAAAGGGCATAAATATTTTTAAGGTACTTTTTACATATTGACAAGTTGCTTTCTTTTCTTTTCTTTTTTTTTTTTTTTGAGACAGAGTCTCACTTTGTTGCCAGGCTAGAGTGAGTGCCGTAGCATCAGCCTACCTCACAGCAACCTCAATCTCCTGGGCTCAAGCGATCCTACTGCCTCAGCCTCCCAAGTAGCTGGGATTACAGGCATGTGTCACCATGCCCGGCTAATTTTTTGTATATATATTTTTAGTTGGTCAATTAATTTCTTTCTATTTTTAGTAGAGACGGGGTCTCACTCAGGCTGGTTTCGAACTCCTGACCTTGAGCAATCCACCCGCCTCGGTCTCTCAGAGTGCTAGGATTACAGGCATGAGCCACCACGCCTGGCCCCAAGTTGCTTTCTTAAAAGTCATACCATGGTTTACCTTCACTAGCCTGGCTGAGAGTGTTAGTTTTACTAGCACTATATCCTTTCCCTTAAATATTCTGGCTAATGTAAAATGGCTTTTCATTGTATCTCTTCAGATTTACAAAGTGCATCATTCTTCCTCATGCTTGCTAACTAGCTGCATTTTCTCTTTTGCAGAAGTCTCAGAAGCACATCCATGGCCTTCAGCCTCCTCTCCTATCTCAGAGAAGGGGAAATCAGTGGTTTTCTTCTTCCTCCCTCCCATCCATTTGTTCATCAAATATTTATTGGGCCTCTTCAGTATGCCAGGTACTAAGCCAGGCTCTGGGGATACAGTGGGGGAAGACAAAGAAACAATCCCTGCTGTCAAGGAGTTTACGGTGTAAAGGAAAAGCCCACACATTCTCACTGTTAGGTTAGTAGTAGTCAAATCCGCTGGCCAAAGGGTTCCCACCATACGTGGAAAGAGGAGACTTTTGCTGAAGCATTAATTGAATCTTCATGAGGAACTGAGTTTGGAAAAACTTGCTGGAGGAACTTTTGATTACCCTGGTCTCAAAGATTTATCCGGAGAGGGAAGGAAATTTAGCACTCAAAGGAGGTCAGATCTAAAGAAGGGGACAAGCACAGCTACCTTTTAGGGACAGTTAAATGATGCAGTCTCATAAAAACTGATGTCTTTTTTCTTTTCTTTTTTAGAAGGGAAGGCAGGGTCTTCTTTTGCCTGGGCTAGAGTGCAGTGGCGTCATCACAGCTGGCCTCAAGCAATGCTCCTGCCTCAGTTTCCCAAAGTGCTCGGATTACAGGTGTGAGCCACCACGCCTATTTTTTTTTTTTTTTTTTTTTTTTTTAGAGGCATGGTCTTGCTCTGTCACCCAGGCTAGAGTACAGTGGCATGATTATAGCTCACTGTAACCTCAAACTCCTGGGCTCAAGCAGTCCTCTCGCCTCAGCCTCCCCAGTAGCTGGGACTATAGTCGTATGCCTCCATACCCAGCTAATTTGTCTTATGTTCTTTAGAAATGGGGTCTCAATACATGGCCCAGGCTGGTCTCCAACTCCTGGCCCCAAGCAATTCTCCCACCTCAGCCTCCCAAAGTGCTGAGATTTTAGGCATGAGCCACTGCTCTCAACCTATCCATTCTATTTTTGATGCACATATGAGTTGTTTCCAGTTTAAGACAATTGTGAAAAACACTGCTATGAACAGTATTGTACATATCTCTTCAGGCACAAATATAGCAGTTTCCTTAGGGAATAGAATAGCTAGACCAGGAGTCCTCAAACTTTTTAAACAGGGGGCCAGTTCACTGTTCCTCAGACCATTGGAGGGCTGTTGGAGAGTGTGGCGCACATTCCACATATGTGCACTGTGGGCCCAGGACAAGTTGGCTGCTAAGCAGGACAGGCAGCAGTGGCAAAAACACCTGGCAGGCTGGATAAATGTCCCCGGGGGGGGGGGGGGGGGGGGGGGGGGGCGCATGTGGCCTGCAGGCCGTAGTTTGAGGACCCCTCAGCTAGACCATAGGATATGCAGTTTCTACTTTACTATGTATTGTGGATTACTTGCAAGTGTTAATTGTAACAATTAACACTCTTACGAGTAGTCTTTTCCTTTATAATCAGCACTTTCCGTCTCTATTTTTAAGAAAGTTATTCTATAATATTTTCTACATGCTTGATAATTTTGCCTTTCATATTTAGCTCCTCCAGCTTTTTATAAATAGTGTAAAATGGGGGTCCAGTTTCATTTTTTTTCTACATAGGATATCCAATTTCTGAGCACCATTCATTGAAAGGTCCCACTGAACTGCAAGTCACCCCTGTTAAGTATGAAATAGACATATGTTATGTGAACCTATTTTTGGACTTTCTCCTTTTTCTGTTGCTGTGTCTGTTTCTGTGCCATCTCTACCCTGTCTCTCTTAGTAAAGCTTCATGAACTTGATGAAAGCCCTCTCATTTGTTATCGTGCTTACCTCTTTAAGACATAAGGCTAAGATAATAAAAAGTTTATGTTATTCTGTGCCTACTGTGGTTCACAGAGAGGAAAATCCCATTTCATGGACAATACTTTCAGTAGTAACAGGGACAAATTCTCTATCAGGCACAGAAGGTACAGTATCTAGGGTCTATGACACATTTAAAGGCTCATGAAAATGTTTTATTTTAAAATCCCCCCCAAAATCAACTTTAGGTCAAAGAAAGTATATATATATATATATATATATATATATTTTATATATATTTTTTTTTTTTTTGAGACAGGGTCTCACTCTATTGTCAAGGCTAGAGTGCAGTGGCATCATCATAGCTCACTGCACCCTCAAACTCCTAGGCTTGAGTGCTCCTCCTGCCCCAGCCTCCCAAGTAACTAGGACTATAGGCATGCACCACCACACCCAGCTAATTTTTTTCTATATTTTTCCAAAGACAGGGGTCTTGCATTTGCTCAGACTGATCTCAAACTTCTGGCCTCAAGAGATCCTCCCACCTCAGTCTCCCAAAGTGCTAGGATTACAGGCATGAGCCACCATGCCAGACTATATAATATTAATATATTCATTTTTATACTAACATAGTCATAAAACATAATTTTAAATATTTTTCTGTGGAGGAAGGGCCCACATAGGCAAAGGTACCTAGTTAGAGCCCTAGAAGGTCATAAACTGGCCCTGAATGATAGAGTCTTCTTAGTTACAGGGGCAGAGCTCAGTGGCTCCTCCCAGTCCTTCCCTACAAGCTAGGGGATAAAAACATGACCTCCTAATGGTATGTTATGAGCATATCAATGGTATGGATGAGCATATCATCTTCATTTGGAAAAACAGTATATACAGTAAATTAATAGTCCTCCAAATGCTAATTCCAAATTTAAATAAAAATGGAATGAAGGCTGGGTATAATGGCTCATGCTTGTGCTTTTTTTTTTTTTTTTTTTTTTTTGTCTTTTTGTTTTTCTTTTCTCTTTGGTAGAGACAGGGTCTCACTGTTGCTCAGGATGGTGTCAAACCCCTGAGCTCAAGCTATTCTCCCACCTCAGCCCCCCAGAGAGCTAGTATTACAGGCGTGAGCTATCACACCCGGCCCTCATGCCTGTAATCTTAGCACTTTGGGAAGCCGAGGTAGGAGGATCACTTGAGGCCAGGAGTTTGAGACCAGCCTAAGCAAGAGTGAGACACTGTCTCTACCAAAAATAGAAAAATTAGCCAGGCTTGATGGTGCTTTCCGCTATAGTCCCAGCTATTCAGATGGCTGAGGCAGGAGGATTACCTGAACCCAGGAGTTTGAGGTTACTATGAGCTATGATCATGTCACTGACAGCACTCTAGCCTGAGCGACAGAATGAGACCGTCTCAAAAAAAAAAAAATTGGAATTCAAATAACAGTTATTTCCAGGCATTTTCCAGGTACTAGGAGATACAGAGATAAACAAAATGAACATAAAGCTCCGAGCATACAGAGAATACAGATGGTTAACGAATAATTGTAGTCAGA
Organism: Mirza zaza; assembly: GCA_008750895.1. Taxonomy (NCBI): domain Eukaryota; kingdom Metazoa; phylum Chordata; class Mammalia; order Primates; family Cheirogaleidae; genus Mirza; species Mirza zaza. The sequence goes on from VSMD01022455.1 coordinate 5,385, forward strand.
AACAAAATCATACAGTAGAAGCATGGTAGCAAGTCTAAGTCAGTTGTCACAAGGTTGCAAAACAGGTGTTAATTTTAGTTTTCACAAATGAGCAAACCAAGGTACAGAAAAATTGAGTGGCTTATCCAAGCCTCAGGCAGTATAATCAGGTGCAGTATTTGAATATTGGGACTCTGATTCCAAGTCCTGTGCCTTATACCTTCTGTTCTGAAATTGTGCTCATCGCACAGGAGATATTCAATAAATTAGACTGTATTGAACTGAAAGAGAAATAGTGCCACCCCGAAGGATTATGATTTTCTCAGAACAACTTTTAAATCTATTTTTATAGCTTAACTAAGGTATACTTTACATATCATAAAAGTTACCCATTTCAAGTGTACAATTCAATGATTTTTAGTAACTTTATCAAGTTGTACAACCACTGCCATAAATCAGTTCTAGAACATTTTTATCCCTCCAATAGTAAACTTCATTCACGCCCAGTTTCTGTTAATCTCCATTCCCAACCCCTGCTCCAGGCAAACACTAATCTACCTCTTGTCTCTATCAATTTAAATGCCTTTTCTGCACATGCCATATAAATGGAATCATACGATATTTGGTCTCTTATCTGATTTCTTACACTTAACAATGTTTTTAAGATTCACCCATGATACAGCATGTGTCAATAGTTTGTTCCTTGTTACTGCTGAATGGTATTCCGTTGTATGGATACACTACATTTTTGTCTATCCATTCACAAGTTGATAGACATTTAGGTTTTTTCCAGTTTTTGCCTATAATAAATAATGCTGCTATGAACATTTTACATGAAAGTTTTTGTGAGGACATATGTTTTCACTTCTCTTGGGTGGATACCTGGGAGTGGAATTGCTGAGTTGTAAGGTAGTTTTACGTTTAACTTTTTGAGAAACTACCAAACTGTATTCCAAAGTGGCTGCCACATTTTACCAGCACATAATTATCAGCAGTGTATGAAGGTTCTAATTTCTCTACCTCCATAGACACTTGTTATTGTCTTTCTTATGATAGCCATTTTAGAGGGTATAAAGTGGTATCTCATGATTGATTTGCATTTCCCTAATGACTAATGATGTTGAATATCTTTTCATGTGCTTATTAGCCATTTGTATACATCCTTTGAAAAAATGTCCATTCCAAATCCTTTGCCCATGTTTTGGTTGGCTTGTCATCTCATTATTGAGTTGTAAGAGTTTTTTTGTAAATTCTAAATACTAATGCTTTATTAGATTTGTGCTTTGCAAATATTTTTTCATAGTCTGTTGTTTGCCTTTTTATTTTGTTAATGATATCTTTTTAATTGATACATAATAATACATAATTGGCACATATTTATGGGGTACATGTGATATTTTGATACATGCATATAATGTGTAGTAATCAAATCAAGGTAATTAGGATTCCATCACCTCAAGCATTTATCATTTCTTTGTGTTGGGAACATTTAAATCTTCTCTAGCTATTTTGAAATATATAATAAATTATTTTTGACTATGGTCGCTACTGTGCTAACACTAGAACTTATTCTTTCTATATAACTGTATGTTCATACCCATTCACCAACCTCTTCACTAACCTGCCACCCAGAACCTCTGGTAACTTTCATTCTACTCTCTACCTCCATGAAATGAACATTTTTAGCTCTTACAAATAATTAAGAACACACAATATTTGTCTTTCTATACCTGGTTTATTTCACTAAACATAATGACTTCCACTTCCATCCATGTTTCTGCAAATGAGAGGATTTTATTCTTTTTTTATGGCTGAATAGTATTTCATTGTGTATATATACCACATTTTCTTTATTCTCAATGGTGTCTTTTGAAGTACAAAAGTTTCAGATTTTGAAGAGGTTCATTTTATCAATTTTTACAGAAATAAATCCTTATATTTAAGTTAGTTGATTTTTGACAAATGAAATTCACTGACAAGATTTAAGAAGATAGTCTGTTCAATAAATGGTGCTGGGACAACTGAATATCCACATGCAAAGAGATGAGTTTAGACTCTCATTTCACACTATACACAAAAATTAACTCAAAGTGGCTCATAGACTTAACTGCAAGAGTTAAAACTATAAAGTCTTTAGAAGAAAACAGGGAAATTTTCAAGATCTTGGGTTAGGCAAAGATTTCTTTTTCATCTATTTTTTAATTCCTGCCCTGATTAAACACAATATGTGCATGTGTATGCATGTGGGGTGTGGGGAGAGCATGTGTGTGTAGTGTAGGTAAAGATACAGCTACCTTTAGTAAAAATGATAAAATAGTTCACTGAGATTAGTGACTAAAATGTGAATTATTAATGACATAAAAGTGTTAAGAGAAAATATGCAAGGGATAAAGTGGCAAGCTAGCCAGAGCAGAACATCCAGAGCTTGGCAGGTGGAACTCAAGAAAAAGCTGTGTTGGCTCCGAGCAATGGCTCACACCTGTAATTATAACACTCTGGAAGGCTGAGGCAGGAGGATCGCTTCAGGTCAGGAGTTCGAAACCAGCCTGAGCAAGGGCAAAATCCTGTCTGTACTAAAAATAGAAAAAATTAGTGTCAGCAGTCCCAGCTACTTAGTAGCCTGAGGTAGGAGGATCCCTTGAGCCCAGGAGTTTGAGGTTGCAGTGAGGTAGAATAATGCCACTGCACTCTACCTGGGGCAACAGAGTGAGACTCTGTCTCAAAAAAAAAAAAAAAGACAAAGCTGTGTAAATTATAAATTAATCCCTTCTTCAAATGCTATGCAATGTGTGTACCCAAATATCAGGCTAAGAAATGTTGATTACAGGCAGTCACTGACTACAGATTAAGATTAAGCAGAAGGCGATCTAGAGAAAGGTGCATCTCCATCTATCAGCTAAGGAGATGCTACGTACCCAAATGTTTGCAATGATATCATAATGCTAACATGAAATTCTTACAGCCTATTATGTTCAACATGTGTCATAAGAAAGAAATTATTGTTGAAGAATTTATAAATATAATTCATCACTATGAAAGTTTTAGATACAAAGCCTCTGGATTGCACCTAAAATTGTTAATAACTAATTTCATGGTTAGATTACCACTTACACTTCCACAAGGAACACACAAGAACATTGGCATAACACTTAATCACTTGTGTTGTTAACTATGAGTTGGTCAGCACCTCTCCTTCCCTCCCTCCCTCCCTCCCTCCCTCGCCTGTGTCTCATGATGATAACTGGGGCACCTTTGCTAAAGCCTGAATCTTGATTTCCTTTTTCAGAGCAAAATTTATCTTCATGGTGTATTTGCTGGTATTATTAAAATTGTATTACTTCTTATTAACATTTTAGTATCTTTTCATTATTTTCAGGTACAACTGGTTATTTATAATATCCACTTCTCCCTTTTAGGTAAGGCAACTGTTTTATTATTCTTTAATCCCTTATATGAATGGTTTTTAAAATATTGCAGTCATTAGTCATTGGAACCCTGTCTTACAGCATCTAATCAGATTCTTAGACCATAATACATTTGATAAATTTTTGTTAGAATGATGTATACATTAACTTTTAACACTGTAGTTTGAAAAATCACATATCATAGTCCCAAGATCTAATGGCAGAAAAATGGAATCGATCAAATGACTAAAATAATATCCTAGGAGAGACATGTAGTTTTGTCATTAATGTAATAATGGCTAATCTTTCAATGCCAGAAGCAAATTGCCAACTTTTTTCTTTCTTGAATACCTAGTGACATGATTATCTCTCATTTATTCTAAAGAGAAATGGTGTCTCTCTCCTCTTAGGTTACAGCCTCTATCTAAATCTTCCGGACAAGTTAGACTTTTTTCTCATCCAGGATCAGATCAGGTAGACTTAGCTGGGTATGGGCGCATGGCAAGAAGTGTCCCTAAATAAATTTAGCCTTATTATCATTGCTATTGTTGCTAACATATTCTAATAATCACTTCCATCTTGAAAAAAACAGAAACAATTTACTAGCTCATCAGAATTTCACATAAATTTGAACTTGTGTTCAAATTTGAACTAAAGTATTTTCTATTCAAAGTATTGAACTAAAGTACTTTAGTTCAATACTTTGAACTAAAGTATTTTCCCAGGGGGAAAATACTCATAACCAACACAGTCATGCTAGTTTTATGGGTAAGACAGAAGCTAAAATATTAGTAATTTATAAAACCCCAAAAAGCTTTAGTTGAGTGAACTAAAGTCCACTCAACTTGTGGTTGAATGGACACTGGGAAAGCACATAGGGTAGGAAGTTTGCATACAGACAGCTAGAATGATACTTCTCAAAAACAAGTGAACTGGAAAACAATCCTTTTAAAATACTTTCATTCTTGCCTAAGATATAAGTGAGACTGGTTCTGAGTAATTTTCTCAAATATTATCTGCAGCGATCTTTTCAGTTACAGCCCTCCAGCCCTTCAGCCACTTGCAACCATTAGGTCCCACCCGGAGTCTCATCCTGACCTTAGGGCCTGGGCCAGTGCTCTCTACTGGAGGAATTTTTAGAAACCTTAGCCTAGTAGTTTATCTGCTATCAGGTCTGCCGTTGTGCTGATCCTGCCCTGATATTGTAACCTAGTTTCAGGCACTAAGATTTTATCTGGTTATTTGTAACCAAGCCCCTATCTTGTATTCATCTGTTTTGATCCACAATCCTACCTTGGACCTTACTTTGTATCCCAGATGGTTCATGACCCCTATAATGTTCTGTGGGCTTAAAGCCCTCTCCTGGACTCCAGTCTTCATGAGGGTGTCCCCAGTACTAGCCCGACCTGATAGCTCTGATGCAGACATCCCTCATGTCTGGATTTCTACTTATTGCCTGCTGTCAGTCTCCTCTAGAATCAGATCCTATGTTTGAGCTAAATTCCCTACCAATTTTCAGTTCCTTTCTCCATCCCCTGCCTCACACTGGCAGGACTGTTGGGACTTGGGTCCTGGCCACCCACAGACTAAGCCATCTCAACACTGAGTTCTAATTCTAATAGTAACTCAAGTAATACCTTTATTATGAAATATCTCTATTCAAACCAGCCAACAGTAAGCTTAAAAATGCCTCATTAAATATACATCTGCTGCTTGAAATGCCAAAAGAAAATACCCCATACCTGTCTGAGTGAATCCTGATTTGTATCCATTAGTTGTCCCATTTTCTGGGGTCACAGTTGATGACACTGAAGAGTTTGGTTTAACAGGGTGGCAAGAAGCAGAGGATTGTCGGCTTCTACATTCTGGAAAGGAGTAAAAAAAAAATCACGTTATATGAAGAGACCAGTATTCTGTCAAAACAAGTGATGGGAATACAATCCATACAATCTCTAAAATAATTGCTTCTCCTTAAGTGACAGCCACTTTTCTAATCAGAGATCTCCTTCCTCTGATCCTGACTCCAACAGAACGTCCAGGTTGTGAACACAGTTCTTTTTTCTAAGGCCAGATGTCGTGTTTGGAAGGCAAAGGATTACAAAGAGCGATCAGACCTTGGTTCCCCACAGACTAGTTCCCAGGGGGAAAATACTCATAACCAACACAGTCATGCTAGTTTTATGGGTAAGACAGAAGCTAAAATATTAGTAATTTATAAAACCCCAAAAAGCTTTCCATATACCAGTTAACCTCCTATCCAGGGATGACTTAAGTGTAGAGCAGTAATGTAGGGTCTGTCGAGGCTGCCTTCTACCTTCTCTTCTCAACCTTAATTTATGTCCAAAAAGATAAGCAAAGAAAAACATATAGGCAATAGAGAAAAATTAGAAATGCTCAAATTAATATCATTCCTAGTTCTTGTTAAAAGAGATAGATAAACAATATTCAACGTCATTACTGAATATGTAATACCAAGCTTCATGTTATTAGGTTGGTGCAAAAGTAATTGCAGTTTTAGCATTGTCGAAATTTTCCATTGGATATTGGAATACATTTTTTTTTTTTTTTTGAGACAAAGTCTCACTCTGCCTGGGCTAGAGTGCTGTGGCATCAGCCTAGCTCACAGCAGCCTCAAACTCCTGGGTTCAAGTGATCCTTCTGCCTTAGCCTCCTGAGTAGCTGGGACTACAGGCATGTGCCACCATGCCCAGCTAATTTTTTCTATATATTTTTAGTTGGCCAATTAATTTCTTTCTATTTTTAGTAGAGATGGGGTCTCACTCTTGCTCAGGCTGGTCTCGAACTCCTGAGCTCCAACGATCCTCTCGCCTCAGCCTCCCAGAGTGCTAGGATTACTTATAGGCGTGAGTCATCAAGCCCGGCCGGAATACATTCTTAAATGTGGTTATGTTATACATCATTTTAATGCACATTTCTCACTTTCTGTTTTTTTGCTAATAACTTGTTACTTGCTGTTTATTTTATATTTATTTTAGACTATGGAAATGATGTTAGACAAAAAGCAAATTTGAACAATTTTCATATTCGAGTTCAAAATGGATCATAAAGCAGTGAAGACAACTTGCAACATCAACAACGCATTTGGCCCAGGAACTGCTAATGAACATACAGTGCAGTGGTGGTTGAAGAAGTTTTGCAAAGGAGACGAGAATCTTGAAGATGAGGAGTGCAGTGGTCAGCCATCAGAAGTTGACAACGACCAATTGAGAGCAATCATTGAAGCTAATTCCCTTACAACTACACGAGAAGTTGCCGAAGAACTCAGTCTCGACCATTCTATGGTTGTTCAGCATTTGAAGCAAATTGGAAAGGTGCAAAAGCTTGATAAATGTGTGCCTCATGAGCTGACCAAAAGTAAAAAAAAACGTCGTTTTCAAGTGTCGTCTTCTCTTATTGTACAAAACAACAAACTATTTCTTAATCTGATTGTGATGTGTGACGAAAAGTGGATTTTATACAACAACTGGCGATGACCAGCTCAGTGGCAGGACCAAGTAAAAACCCCAAAGCACTTCCCAAAGCCAAAGTTGCACCAAAAAAAGCTCCTGATCACTGTTTGGTGGTCTGATCCACTACAGCTTTCTGAATCCTGGTGAAACCATAATATTTGAGAGTATGCTCAGCAAATCAAGGAGCTACACCAAAAACTGCAAGGCCTGCAGCCACATTACTCAATAGAAAAGGCCCAATTCTTCACAATAACACCTGACCACAGGTCGCACAACCAACGCTTCAAAAGTTGAATGAATTGGGCTACAAAGTTTTGCCTCTTCTGCCATATTCACCTGACCTCTCACCAACTGACTACCACTTTTTCAAGCATCTTGACAACTTTTTGCAGGGAAAACACTTCCACAACCAGCAGGATGCAGAAAATGCTTTCCAAGAGTTCAATGAATACCGAAGCACGGATTTTTATGCTGCAGGAACAAACTTATTTCTTGTTGGCAAAAATGTGTTGATTGTAATGGTTCCTATTTTGATTAATAAAGATGTGTTTGAGTCTAGTTATAATAATTTAAAATGCATGGTCCAAAACTAGTTACTTTTGCACCAATCTAAATAACTAAGCCAATATTAATGGGGATCAGGTATGATATTTTAACAGTACTTTGTACTGATTCTGGAAGATAGTGAATACTATGACAGCCTGTGAGACTGTAACTTCCAACTAAATTATACTATATTAGTCTCCAAAAGTAGCATGTAAAAAAAGAATATAAATGGTTGCATGTGACAAAGTTAATTATAGAGGGTGGCCTTTTAGAGAGTTTCCAAGTTTATCAGGTACATACAAGGGCTGGAGGCCGTTTTCTATAACCTTCTATGCTATGACTTCCTGTGAAGAGCTACTGTATAATGGCCTAAAAGGATATGTCCACATTATGTGTATTATATGTTTGTGTATGTGTGTATATATATAAATATATAATTCCAATTCCAAAATAGCAACTGTTATAAACATGAGGCTTCTTTCATAAATGTTATTCTCTATTACAAAGATGAATTGTCATTGAGCACTAAATGAGAAGTTAAAAATATTTTATGCAATGGTATCAAA
>VSMD01022463.1:0-150956 GCA_008750895.1 Mirza zaza
TGCCCAGGCTACAGTGAGTGCCATGGCGTCAGCCTAGCTCACAGCAACCTCAAACTCCTGGGCTCAAGCAATCCTACTGCCTCAGCCTCCCGAGTAGCTGGGACCACAGGCATGCGCCACCATGCCCGGCTAATTTTTTCTATATATATTAGTTTGCCAATTAATTTCTTTCCATTTATAGTAGAGATGGGGTCTCGCTCTTGCTCAGGCTGGTCTCGAACTCCTGAGCTCAAACGATCCGCCCACCTCGGCCTCCCAGAGAGCTAGGATTACAGGCTTGAGCCACCGCGCCTGGCCAAGGCCCTCATCTTTAAAATGGGAATAGCGGCCGGGTATGGTGGCTCACGCCTGTAATTCTAGCATTCTGAGAGGCCAAGGCGGGTGGATTGTTTGAGCTCAGGAGTTAGAGACCAGCCTGAGCAAGAGGGAGACCTTGTCTCTACTAAAAATAGAAATTATCTGGACAACTAAAAAAAAAAAAAAAAATATATATATATATATAAATTAACCAGGCATGGTGGTGCATGCTTGTAGTCCCAGCTACTCAGAAGGCTGGGGCCTTCTAGATTGCTTGAGCCCAGGAGTTTGAGGTTGCTGTGAGCTAGGCTGACGCCACGGCACTCACTCTAGCCTGGGCAACAGAGTGAAACTCTGTCTCAAAAAATAAAATAAAATGGAGATAGCCATAGGCCCTACCCCATTGAGAGAATTCAATGAGGTTTTGCATGGTAAGTGCTTGGCATATATCAAGTGCTTTAGGAATGTCATAGATGCTTATGGCTGAGAAAACTGCAACATAAAGGGGAAGGGAAATGTCCTCATCCTAATCTGTAGCTATTGCAGTCATCTGTTATAAATCACAGTTAAAAAAATACACTTCTGGCTGCGCGGTGGCTCACGCCTGTAATCCTAGCACTCTGGGAGGCTGAGGCGGGCAGATTGCTCAAGGTCAGGAGTTTGAAACAAGCCTGAGCAATAGTGAGACCCCATCTCTACTATAAATAGTAAGAAATTAATTGGCCAACTAATATATATAGAAAAAAATTAGCTGGGCATGATGGCATATGCCTGTAGTCCCAGCTACTCGGGAGGCTGAGGCAGAAGGATTGCTTGAGCCCAGGAGTTTGAGGTTGCTGTGAGCTAGGCTGACGCCACGGCACTCACTCTAGCCTGGGCAACAAAGCGAGAGACTCTGTCTCAAAAAACAAACAACAAAAAAAACTACACTTCATTTTTTTGGAGGGGGATCTTGCTCTTTTGCCTGGTCAAGTGGTGCAGTGGTGTCATCCTAGCTCACTGCAACCTCTAATTCCAGGGGTCAAGCGGTCCTCCTTCCTCAGCCTCCCAGGTGCTGGGACTACAGGTGTGTGCCACCATGCCCAGCTAATTTTTGATTTTTCATAGTGATAGAGTCTTGCTATGTTGTCCAGGATGGTCTTGAACACCTCGCCTCAAGCAATCCTCCCTCCTCAGTCTCCCAAATTGCTTATAGGTGTGAGCCACTGTGCCTGGCCTACACTTCATTTTTTGATGGAAGGCTAGCTCTGGGCATGATAGGGCAAATCTGATTTTGGTGCCTACTCAGATGCAAGGCCTGTGTTCCCTATGCCAGCTCTCAGGTTGTAAAGAATCCCCACCTGGGGCATCAGAGACTGGGCTATAGGGTTTCCTCTTCCTTCATTACCCTTGGGCAGATTATTCTCCCCTTTCTAGTCCTTAGTTTCCTCTTCTATAAAATGATGTTTTTGAACTGAATGGGACTGAATGATAAGGAAGATCTCTTCCTCCAAACTCCAACTCCAGATGTCTGAATCTGTCTTAAATCCCTGACAAGGGATCAGTGGCATTAGGACAGTTAAGTATCCTTAACTGGATACTTGGTCCTCCAAGATTCAGCAGATCCTGATCTCCCTGAAACTGTCTGTGAGATTGTCAGCATGGGTAACATGTGTGTACATCTGAGCAATTTTCTGGAAATAGCTTTCTTTACCTTTGGAAAGGAGGTCTGTGATTGCAAAAGATTAGCCAGCAGCCTAGTTCAGGCCCCATCACCTATCTGGACTATAGCAGCTGCCTCTAAATTAGTCTCACCTCCTTTTTCTTTCTCTGTAATGTATTTTCCACCGGAGTATCTTTACAAATTTTGATGCCAACTGTCATTCCCCTGTTTAAATCTGTCCATTGGATCCAGTTGCTCAAATTCCTTGTGGGGCATCTAAAGTCCACGATAATCCTACCCAGCCTTCTCCCGTACTCCTCACATCCTGCAGTGAGCTGGCCCATTTTCTCCTTCCTCACCCCCTCCAAGTGCCCTCTGTCCTGGTCACACTGAACTTTTCACTGTTTCCAGAATGCATTAGGGTTTCACATCTCTCTTTCTTTGAAAGGGCTTCCCTGTACTCCATCTGGCAAACCCCTCAGCGAGCTTCAAATTCCAACCCAGGCAGGTCACCTCCCTTGTGATGTCTTGTCCCCACCCCCCAGCCAAGCTAGGCACACCCTTTTGTGCTCTCACTGCTTTAGCACAACAATATCCCCACTATATTGTAATTGTGTGTTTTAAGTGCCTGTCTTCCCAAGTAGAGGGGAAGCTCTCCCATGAGATAAAGTGTCTGCTTCATCTTTTAACCCCCAGTACACAGTAGCACAGGGCCTGGGACCATGTATGTACCCGTAAAAACTATTTTAAATGAGTCAGTAATTAATGAAGGGGTAAGTCAATGAATGAACAGGGCAAGTAAGAGTAGCTACACCCGACCACCCCAAGCGCCTTGGGTTTCTCACCTCCCCCTTCGGTCCCGCCCCCTCTGCTCCGCAGGAACTACATTTCCCAGAAGGCGCCGCGCCCTGAGCATGCGCAGCGGAGAGCTCGGAAGCTGCGACGCCGAGTTTCACTCTGACTGCCTTCTTCAGAGAGTCGGAGCTACAGCGGGAGCCCTCCGCAGGCCAAACCGGAGCTGCAGCCCGAGCGCGGCGGTGCCCTCAGCCCGTCCCCTCGCCCTCCTCAGCCTCGGTGAGAGGGCGGGCGGGCGGGCCACCTGCTCGCCGCCAGGGCTGGGGTCCCGAGCGCGGGGGTGACTGGGGGGGAGACCAAGCCGAGCTGGGGCCGGAAGGGGGCGGGCGCGGGAGTGCGGGAGGGAGGGAGGGCAGGGCCGGGCGGCTGAAGAGGCTCGGGGTCCCATGGGAGTGGGACTACTGGCTCCCGGCCCGGGGTCCTGGAGGCGGGAGTTGGGCGACTTGGGAGGCGCGGGGAGTTTAGGACAGGACCGGGTGCTGGGGGGCGGGGCGTGGAAGCTGACTGGATCTCAGGGGGAAGGGCGCCGCTCCTGGGAGTTCGGGTCAGTCGGGAGGCGTGCACTTCTTCCCACAGGACGTGGGGGGAGGCGGTGGTGATCCTGCCACCCAGCTACCTGGCGAGGACGTGTGTTCTGCTGGGGTCTGTCTCCAGGGGAAGGACTCACTGGGCCGGGGGCTGTACTTTGGAGGAGTTTGCCTGCTAACTCTGCTTCACTGAAGTGGGGTCCCCAATCCCGGAAGCTCTTGTTTCCCAGGGCTCTGCCTCCCTTCTGGGGGTGCGTGATGTTTGCTGAAGAGGATTTAGAACTCTTACTTTTTCTGGAGTTGCGCTCTCATGATCCCGCCTTTCTCAGCCGCGGTGCTCCACGCTGGCTCCACTCCCTAAGCGCGATGGAATTAGGATGTGTGCAGACGCTTGGGCCCGTGAGAAACTCAACTCAAAAATATTTCTGCGTTCCATCGTAGCTTCTCTAGAGTTCTAGAAAGTAGACTTTTTGGTAGCCAAAATCTTACTTAAGCCTCCCGGATAACTAGGCCTTTTGTTCATTTGCTGTGTGACCTTGGCCAAATATTTATCCTCTCTGGTGTGTCGATTTCCAAGATGCCTATGCTGCCAGACCGGCTTATGAAGGCCTTTTAGGTCTTTCTGTGAAAGGGCTCAGGTTTATTTTTTACCATCTCTTCGATTAAGTGGGCTGAGGAAGACTATTGTAGCTTCAGCTCTGCCCAGGCTGTTGGAAAATAAATCAGGTGCTTTTCAGTCCCCAGCCACAGCACACGGATCCAACATCTGTGCACTCGTTTTTACTAACTGCTGTTTCTCAATTTAAAATCTGATCATCTTCTTCCTTGTTGGCAAAGGTGCCTTGGAATAATTTGTGTCGCTGAGTCAGCAAGCCTTTCACATTTGCGATTTATATCAAGATGGGAACTCAAACAAGTCATTCCTCCTAAAGATCTGGTGTCTCAATCAAGAAGAGACAGTTTGTGCCAGCTCTCCAAAGAGAAAAGGTGAGAGCCATGGGGACTTTCCCTTGCTGCCTTGTCCATCTGGTTTTTAGTAGAGAAGATGGGGCCTGGGGAGGGTGGAATTTGAGGCCTCCAGGATGAAAGTGAGCCCTGGGAGTTGATTGTTGATTGCCAACTGTCTCAAATAAATTCAGGTGGCTTCTTGCCAACTGCCTCTCCTGTTTAACCAGTCTTAGAGGATGCTTTCCAAATGGTTTTCACTTTAAGACATGCTTTATGGGATGAAGGACACAGGTCATGATTTTCGCATTTGAACTGAAAATTTTCATTTCTTTTGTTGCATAAACCTTTACTGGGTGTTAGACAAGATCTCTTTCTTCTGGGAGCTCATCATTTGGTGGAAATGATAGACAAACCATGGTCAGTGACAAGTTGTTGTCAGTGTGATATGACTTAGAAAGTGGGGCAAAGTAGCCTGGCAGAAGAGTGAGCATTTGCAAAGTCATGAAGTCACCGGGGCACAGCCGGGCTACTGTAAGTAGCTCAGTGTGGCTGGGGCAACAAGGGGTAGGGCAGTGGAGGCCAGGAAGGTAGATAGAGGGCTGAGTGTGGAGGGTTTTGTGGGCCATTCCAAGGCTCTGGGGAGCAGGAGGAGTTTAGCAGAATTCCTTGATGAGTGTTTTGAAGGAGGATACTGGCTGCAAAGTGTGGAATGGATTAGATTGGATTCTCTTTGTGACTGTCCCCATAGCTTCTGGTAGAGGAGAAGTAGATGAGAGGTTTTGCCCTCAGTTCCTCACAGTCCAATTGAAGAGAGAAAATGAACATAGAGAACTGCAAAGGACAGACAGACATACTGTGGAAGTTAAGAGGGTGTTTTCTTTCTGTGGGACACATCAAGGCATCACAGAGGTGCTGTTTAAATTGGGCTTTAAATGTGGATAAGGTAAGGGTAGGGACCAAATGGGTGGGGTGGGAGGTGAAGCAGAGACATGGAAGTGGGGAAACCCTGGACTTAGATGGGAGTAGCAGGTCTAGTCACTTAACTCTCAGGTGGAGGGTATTGTAGAGAAAAGGGTGTAGGTGAGAGGGATTGGAAGGAAGTGCATTGTTGTATATTGTTGGGAGGGAGGGACCATATTGTGATGGGCTTTGACTTGTCGACCAAAAGAATTGGAACTTGGCACTTTATTCTGGAGAGATGTGGAAGAGACAGGATCAGAACTGTATTTCAGGAAGCTTAGTTTTTTACCCATGTGTGTGTGAAGTGGACTAGGAGGAGAGAGAAGAGTTGGAGAACGGCTGGGCACGGTCAGGAGTTCCAGACCAGCCTGAGCAAGAGTGAGACCCCATCTCTACTAAAAAATAGAAAGAAATTAGCTGGGCAACTTAAAATATATAGAAAAAAATTAGCTGGGCATGGTGGTGCATGCCTGTAGTCCCAGCTACTCGGGAGGCTGAGGCAGCAGGATTGCTTGAGCCCAGGAGTTTGAGGTTGCTGTTAGCTAGCCTGATGCCTCTGTTGCCCAGGCAACAGAGCTTGCAAAAAAAAAAACATAACAGTTGGAGAACTATTGGGGAGGGAGTACTTTATTAAAGCAGAAAGGTCCCCACCAAATGCTGGCAGTGGGGACTGAGGAGGTGAGGAGAGAGCAGGCCACACAGCTGCTGGGCTGTGGGGAAGGTGAGGAGAAGTGGGAGTCTCTGATTTTTCTCCTGGCTGCCTGGGGCAGAGTGGAGCCTGGTAATCCAGGGACAAGGACAATTAGGGAGGAAGATAACTTTGGCTTCAGATTCGTGGAAGGTGCTTAAGAGGCTACTGAAGGTACTTAAGAGGCCATGAGCTAGGGAGAAAAGACACCCATTCATTCTACAAATACCTCCTGAAATTCTGTGTTCCAGGGCTTGTGTTTGGCACTTTGGGGTGCAAAGATGAATTCAGCAGTCACTTTGTTGTTTGCTTTATGAGAACTAGATTAATACATACTCATCAGTGTCCATGCATGGCCTACTTTATTTAGTAAGTTATTTTTAATAAATGTAGTAAACTCTCATAGTCCAGCCACCCAAAACAAAAGCTATACATCTAATCATTCATTTCATTTGGTTTTTCTTTCTGTTCTCATCCTGAGGGAACCAGTATTCCCTCATGTTCTTTTTTTTTTTTTTTTTTGAGACAGAGTCTCGCTTTGTTGCCCAGGCTAGAGTGAGTGCCATGGCATCAGCCTAGCTCACAGCAACCTCAAACTCCTGGGCTCAAGCAATCCTGCTGCCTCAGCCTCTCGAGTAGCTGGGACTACAGGCATGTGCCACCATGCCCGGCTAATTTTTTGTATGTATATATTAGTTGGCCAATTAATTTCTTTCTATTTATAGTAGAGATGGGGTCTCCCTCTTGCTCAGGGTGGTTTCAAACCCCTGACCTTGAGCAATCCGCCCGCCTTGGCCTCCCAGAGTGCTAGGATTGCAGGCGTGAGCCACCGCGCCTGGCCCCTCATGTTCATTTTTACATAGTTTTACATGTAAAATACCCATGTATTTCTAAGGAAAATAAAAAATTTTAGGTTGTTAAGATTTATCTATATTATTTTATGTCATCACATTCATTTGTTTTGACTACTGAATAACATTCCACGGGGTGAACATACCACAGTTTATTCATCTGATATCTGTGGATGGGCACTTAGTAGTGTCCAGGTTTATATTCTTGCCAGCGTCCTGCTCTGAACATTTGTATACGTGTCTCGTACACATATAAGAGAATAAATTTGGGGATGGTGTTTTGCTGGATCATAGGGGGTAATAAGTGTTCAGCTTTCATAGATATTGCCAGGCTGTTTACTGAAGTGTTTGTTCCAATATCCACTTCACTAGCAGCAATGTGTGGGCCTTGCAGCTGCTCAAGTCTTGTCATCATTTGCTGTTGGCATGTATTTTGTTTTGGCTAATTGAAGGGGTATAGAGTAGGATCTTTGGGATCTTGGTTTCTGGGTCCCTGAGCCCTGATGTTGACTATCTCTTCTATGTTTATTGGCATATGTGTTTCTTGTGAAACATTCATGTCTTTTGCCAATTTTTCTGTGTTCTTGGTGCTTTTTATTGATTTGTAGGAGCTCTTTATATATATATTTTAATCCTTAGTGTATATTGTGAATATCTTCTCCAAACTCATAACTTATTTTTCCACTTTGAGGTGTCTTTTGTTGATCAACTGTTGTTTTTTTTGTTTTATACTTTATCTTATTTTAAATTTTTTTCTTTTTTCCTTTTTTTTTTTTTTTACTTTTTTACCATTGCTCTTAAAGTTGAACTGTTCTTAATTTTAACATAGTGAAATGTGTTTTTTCATTTATGCTCAGTGTTCTGTGTCTTTGAAAGATCTTTTCCTGAATGTAATCCTTGCCTTTAAGGAGCTTATGCTTTTGCTAGTGGAGGAGCTAGATAGATAATTGCACTCAGATGTCACATGGGCATTGATTGTTAGAAGTGGCTACTTCTGTCTACAGAGCAGGAGTGAATGTAGGAAAGATTTCATACAGCAGAAAGTCTTAAGCTGGCGATTAAGAGATGAGTAAGCAGATGGGTGGGGTGGACATTTTCCAGGGGTCGGTAAAGGGCATGAAACGGCCTTGCCCATTCTGAGCTCTGTTGGGAGGTACAGATGGCCAGAGTCAAGGGTTTGAGGGGCTGAGGCAGGAACATTATGAAGACACATTTGGGTGATCTGAGGATTATTGAAGCCATGGGATCAGGTACTGAGAGTCCAGGGGGAATGTAGAGAGAGGGGAGAAATTGGCGAGGTCCTGAAATCCTGATGCAGAGGAAGTTGTCAATGCCTGATGTGGCTGCTGGGATCACTTAGGGTTCCCAGGTGCAGGCCCTGATGCCTGCTGTGCTTTTGGATGCTCTGTTTCATCCTTGGATGTTAGGCAAAGGCTGACCTGTCTGCAGAGGGCAGGGCATATTGTTAGCAAGGTTAGCCAGAGGCGTAAGTGCTCTCTCGCTTTTTGATAGAGCCATGGATTCAGAGTATTTCTCAGTTGTGGGAGAGTGGAAGTACAGTGATGGGTTTTGGGAAGAGTGCATGGGCATAGGACATAGCCCATGGGCCAAATCCAGCCCACTGCTGTTTCTGTTATTAAAGTTTTATTGGAGCACAAGCACTCCCATTAGTTTACACGTTTTGTTTTGTTTTGTTTTTGAGACAGGGTCTCAACTCTGTTGCCTGGGCCAGAGTATAGTGGCATCATCATAGCTCACTGCAACCTCAAACTCTTGGGGTCCAGTGATCCTCCTTAGCCTCCCAGAGTAGTTGAGACTACAGGCACATGCCACTCACTATGCCTGGCTAATTTTTCTATTTTTTTTGTAGAGATGGGGTTTCGTTCTTGCTCAGGCTGGTCTCAAACTCCTGGCCTCAAGTGATCCTCCTGCCTCGGCCTCCAAAGTGCTAGGATCACAGGTGTGAGCCATGGTGCCCTGCCAGTTTACACATTGTTGATGGCTGTTTTTGCAGTATGGTGGCAGAGTTGAATAGTTGGCCCTTTGTAGGAACAGTTTGCTGGCCCTTGCCATAGGGAGTAGTGGTAACTGTAGTTACCCAGAGAGTACCCAGCCACCACTGTGGTTCAGCTAGTTGTTACAGGGTGGATCACAAGTCTAGGTCTGGCCTGCATATATTGCCATCTTTTTTGATTTTCAAGAGAAGCTGGAAATCTAGATTTTTTTTTTATGGTAGATATTCCAATTTTTAAATATAAGCTCAATTAATTTTTTTAGAGACAGGGGTTCACTGTGTTGTCCAGACTGGTCTCAAACTCCTGGCTTCAAGTGATCCTCTCTCCTGGGCCTCCCAAAGTGCTGAGATTACAGGCATGAGCCAACATGCCTGGCCATATCAGCTCAATTTAAAAAGGCAAAACCTGCATAGGCCAAGCCAAACACACCGCAGGCTGGTTTGTTCTATCTACATCAGTTTACCTCTTCTGTCTTGGTAGGGAAGGACAAGGACTCTGGAAACAGATTAGGGTTTACTTAGTCCCTGTGTAATCTTGGGCAAGTTATTTCTTTTGCTTCACTTTCATCAGTTATGAAATGGAGAGAATAGTTTTGTGTCCACAACTCCTACCTCCCAACTGTGAGGATCACCCAGAACACTGATAAGGTACTTAGCACAGTGCCTGGCACATGGTAGCCATTGCTGTTATTACTATATCTACTGCTGCATCCACTACTCCCCATTTTGTCCCCTGGGTAGAACCTTTAACCAGAGTTCCACCCTCTGACTAGCTGCAGGTGGTCAGGTTGCTCTTGGCCAAGCAGGAGCCAGCAGGTCTTTTGTTCTGGAGGGGGTGGTTACCCAAAAGGGGATTGTAGATTGCTGGGGCCTGTGCCCTGGCTACCTTGTAGCTTTCTGTACCTCATTTGGAAGATTCTACTCTGACCTATTCATGGAGGGCTCAAGTAAGGCCCTAGCCAGAAGAGGAGTTGTCACTTCCTTTCCAGCCACCTAGTGAGCAAGGGACAAATCACATGTTAGTTTCTCACTATCTCAGAAACCTAGTAAGGACTGGGTAGCACTGGCTTGAATGATCTCTTTTCAAGACAGCAGTCCCATTCGCAGTGCTAACAGGACTGCTGTAATAGTTAGTCACCTGGATGGTTTGTTCATTACATTTTCTTGGAACTCAGGGTTGGGGGATATGTCCATTGACAAGGGGGTGCCATGGTAAGTTGACAAGGCCTATTAGTGAAACTCCACTGGGGTGGTGGCAGCCATTTAATGTAATGATGGTGAGTAACAGAGGTGGTGGTGTTTTGGTGTATATTTTGATCTTTTAAAAGTGTTTGACATTTTAAAGAGTTTTTTTCCTGATAACAGATGTAATACTTCCTGACTTTAGAAAATATGAAAAGTTTAGATATGAGGAAGTCAAACGAAAGGTCTCCTATAATTTCTCCACTCAAAGGCAGCCACTGTTAACATTTTGTTACATTTCTATTGAGTTTTCTCTATGCTTCTCTTTCATGTAGTAGAAATAGTGCTATGGTGAGTATCTTTATGTTGAAATTTTTCTATAATCTCCTTAAGATAGAATCTTTTTTTTTTATTTTGAGACAGAGTTTCACTTTATTGCCCAGGCTAGAGTGAGTGCTGTGGCGTCAGCCTAGCTCACAGCAACCTCAAACTCCTGGGCTCAAGCAATCCCGCTGCCTCAGCCTCCCAAGTAGCTGGGACTACAGGCATGTGCCACCATGCCCGGCTAATTTTTTCTATATATATTAGTTGGCCAATTAATTTCTTTCTATTTATAGTAGAGATGGGGTCTCGCTCTTCCTCAGGCTGGTCTCGAACTCCTGAGCTCTAAACGATCCGCCCACCTCGGCCTCCCAGAGAGCTAGGATTACAGGCTTGAGCCACCGCGTCCGGCCTAGAATCTTAATTATTGGATCAAAAGAAGTGAACATGTTTATTTTTAAAAAATTTTTTAATTTTTTTTTTGAGACAGAGTCTTGCTTTGTTGCCCAGGATAGAGTGAGTGCCGTGGCGTCAGCCAACTCACAGCAACCTCAAACTCCTGGGCTCAAGCGATCCTCCTGCCTCAGCCTCCCAAGTAGCTGGGACTACAGGCATGCACTACCATTCCTGGCTAGTTTTTTTCTATATATATTAGTTGGCCAATTAATTTTTTTCTATTTTTATAGTAGAGACGGGGTCTCACTCTTGCTCAGGCTGGTTTCAAACTCCTGACCTCGAGCAGTCCGAGCGCCTGCCTCGGCCTCCCAGAGTGCTAGGATTACAGGCTGAAAGTGAACATTTTTAAATCTCTTGATACATATTACCAAATTGTTTTCCAGAAAGTTTTTATCCTTCCCAGCAGTGTGAAGTCTCTAATGTTTTAGCACTGAGTATTGAAATTAAGTTATTTTTATTAATTTGATAGGAAAAAAGAATTGTCTCTTGTTCTAAACAAAATTTCTAGTAAAGTAGAACATTTGTTTGATGTGTTTGTGCTCAGGATTGGACTTTCCAAGGTCTTGGAGAAGCTTTCTGATAGGGCCTCGGGTGGCCATCTGTACTGTGAGGTCTTTGAAGGTCATTTCTAGTTACAGGTTAAATTCACTGTGTCAGCTGGTGGGATATGAAGTTTCAGGCCCAGGCTTCTTGGAAAGCTCCCAAAAGAGAAGCAGCTTAGAAAATAGGACTTGAACAGTGAAGTGGGTCGAGTTTGGAAAATTCATCCCAGGTTGGTAGAAGCAGAGCTGGGAAGAGGTTCTAGAAGTCATCTAGTCTTACTGTTTTCCAAGCCACACTTCTCAGAATTTCCCTATTCTGTAAGGAGCTTCATGGGCCCCTTGAGGATAAATGAGAATAGAGGCTACTTCTGTGTTAAAAAGGGTTCCCCGTGTTTCTGCACTTTACATATTGATAGGCAGCATATGACAGTGTTTGGAAAATGGTTTCTGCTCCTCAGGGACTGGAAACCCCATCCAACCCTCGAGTCCAGAGCCTAGAGAATGGGCCATAGCTGCCCCATAGTCACCAAGTGGCCTTCATCTCCACTAGGGACAACAGAGGGAGGACAGCCACTATACTCACAAGGATTGAAGGGTGGCCTGCTAAGCTGTAACAGATTTCAGTAGGTTTGCAGGGATGAAATGGGTGTCTCACAATGTTGGCAAGTTGAAAATGGCTCAGCCTGAGTTGAATACCCATTTATTTTTTTATTTTTTATTTTTTTTTTGAGACAGAGTCTCACTTTATTGCCCAGGCTAGAGTGAGTGCCGTGGCATCAGCCTAGCTCACAGCAACCTCAAACTCCTGGGCTCAAGCAATCCTGCTGCCTCAGCCTCCCAAGTAGCTGGGACTACAGGCATGTGCCACCATGCCCGGCTAATTTTTTTTATTTTTTTCTATATATATATTAGTTGGCCAATTAATTTCTTTCTATTTATAGTAGAGATGGGGTCTCGCTCTTGCTCAGGCTGGTCTCGAACTCCTGAGCTCAAACGATCCGCCCACCTCGGCCTCCCAGAGAGCTAGGATTACAGGCGTGAGCCACCGCGCCCAGCCTGAATACCCATTTAAAATCACACTCAGGGCCTTCTTCCCAAGGCCCAATTGTAGTGGGGTCCATATGTGTGGCTCTCCCAACCCAAGGCTCACAACTGGGCAGAGCGATTTCTACTTAGATTCTTGTGCCAGCTCAGATCTTGTCCTAAAGCTTTTCTAAGTCCTCTGTGCATGTCACTTTTTTATTTTGGATGAAAATTTCTCTCCAGTAAAACACCATTCCTCAGTGCCTCAGCCATGATGCTGTGGACAGGGATTTGCAGCTAGGTCTGATAAGACAATGCAAGGGCAAAGCAGGATGCTGTTTTCCCTGGTCAAAGTTGTCGATATTTAAAAAAACAAAACAAACTTTGGTCCAATTGTCAAAATGAAAATGACCATTGTAGAAGATTTGCAAGTACAGAAAGAGGTAAAGGAAAACAGTCCATAATTCTAGCATTCCAGTTATATTTCAGTGTTCTTTCAGCCTCTTTAAAATTAGCTTATGTAAAGTAGAAAGAACATAGCCTTTGTGGTTTGGGGAAATACTTAGTTTCTTTGGGCCTTAGTTCCCTTGTATGTAAAATAAGGATAATTTCTACCTTTGAGGGCAGTTGAGAATTGAGAGAACTAGATGACAGAATTACCAAACACAGTGCCTGTCACTTAGGTGGTGCTTGGTAAGTGGCACACCCACCCAAAGCTTAGTATGTGTGCGGTTACATGTCCGTAAGCCTTTCTTTTTTTTTATTTTATTTTATTTTTTATTTTTTCTAATCTTTTTTTTTTTTTATTTCGGCATATTATGGGGGTACAGATTTTAAGGTCTGTAAGCCTTTCTTAGACATTTTTAAAGACTGATTCGTATTTCACCATTAGGATGTTCCATACTTTATATAAGAATTGCATTATTGTAAGGTGCTTCCAGATTGAGGCTTTTTTCTATGGCCAATCATAATAGTAATAATTTTCATAATTAAGCACATCCTAAATAGCCCCCATCATTAGGAGCTGAAACAAATTAGGTTTTGAACTGCAGCCTAGTAATGGCTGAGGCTGTTGCAGAGAATGGGTGCAGTGACATGCTGTTGTATTGTGCATAATTGCTGATTTCAAGTGGAACGCCAGTGGGCGTTTCTGGGCAGCCACTCAAATGTGCCCGTGCCCCTGGAGCAGAAGGTTCTCCCCTCCTTTGTCCTCTGGTGTTTCAGACCCTCTGGGATATTGGGCATCTGAAGAGCTGCAGCCCCAGCTCTGCTCTCAGGGAGTTCCTGTTCCAGTGGAACCAGTAAATGCAGTTGCGTTTGGAGAAGATGCCTGTGGGGTGAAGACACACAGGAGGGTGGAGTCAGCCTTCTCTGGTGAGGGTGTGGGGCCCAGGGCTCAGGAGAAGATGGCTGTGGTTGGGTCTGGAAGGATGGGCATGTTTGCCTGGGGGCTTGTATGGAGGAAAGGAGTCTGGATCTCTGCACCAGCAGGATCAATGGCTTCGGGTTGGGAAATGGCCTAGAATGTTCTGGGACTTGCTAGAATTGGATGTTGTTGAACATAAAGTACCAAAGGTGAAGGGCTTGGTATGAGTGGGACAGTGGTTGGTCATGGAGGGGTTGTGTGCCATGTCATTTCCTCTGGGGTCTCTAGTACTCTGACAGGGCCTGGATCCATGGTGGGCCCTTGTTCTGGAAGCTGCACATCTTTATGGAAAGCTTTAGTTGAAGTTCTTGACTGTTTTCTCAGGCTGCTTTGTGGAGCTCTGTAAGTCGGTTCATCTGGGGCTGTATGGACATGCTGGGACACACCCTGTGTGGTGAAGATAAGGGAGGCCCCAGCTGCCTGCGGCTGAGTGACACCTCAGGAGTAATTGGCTTGGAAACCAGTCCTCTGATTTGTACCTCGATGTAGTTATAGAAACTTCTAATTGCAGACACTGAGCTAAGCCAGCCAGCCCACCCGAGGGCACCCCAGATCTAATCCTCCAGGGTGGGAGGTGGGCTTTTGTGGAGGAGTGGGCAAGCCTGGCCCGCACAGGTGTGTGCAGAGTTACTCCAGGCCTGACTCACTTTTGCTCCCATGCTGTGTACTCAGCGCCTCCCTTTGCCATCGTTCCTTACCCAGACTTGAGGGATGGGTGGGTGCTGGGTGTGAGGGGGTGGGAAGGGAAGGGAGGCCAACATTTGTGGAGTGTCTGCTGTGTGCCTGATGCTGTGTGGGTGCTTTATGCATACCTGTCTGCCTTAATCCCCGTGAAAAGTACTTAGGAGAAATGTCGATAACTCCATTTTCTGAAAGAAAATGAGCCGGGAAAGCTTGGGTACTTTGATTAAGACAGTAGGAAGAATACACAGCATGTCGATGCCAGAGCCCATGCCTGCTCCATTTCATGGACTGCTGCAGATCTGTCTGCCTTCTAGGGCAGCTGGCCCTGCCCTTCTCATTGAAACCTTCATGGTGTAGTTCAGTCTAAGGCAGGTGTCCTCAAACTATGGCCTGTGGGCCACTTGTCGCCTGCCTAGGACATTTATCCGGCCCGCTAGGTGTTTTTTTTTTTTTTTTTTTTTTTTTTTGAGACAGAGTCTCGCTTTGTTGCCCAGGTTAGAGTGAGTGCCGTGGCATCAGCCCAGTTCACAGCAACCTCAAACTCCTGGGCTCAAGCAATCCTTCTGCCTTAGCCTCCCGAGTAGCTGGGACTACAGGCATGCACCGCCGTGCCCGGCTAATTTTTTCTATATAAGTTGGTCAATTAATTTCTTTCTGTTTTTATAGTAGAGACGGGGTCTCGCTCACTCAGGCTGTTTTTAAACTCCTGACCTGGAGCAACCTGCCCGCCTCGGCCTCCCAGAGTGCTAGGATTACAGGCGTGAGCCACCGCGCCCGGCCCACTAGGTGTTTTTGCCACCGCTGCCTGTTCTGCTTAGCAGCCAACTCGTCCCAGGCCCACAGAGTGCACTCTCCAACAGTCTGAGGGACAGTGAACTGAACCCCTGTTTAAAAAGTTTAAGGACACCTGCTCTAAGGGATAGCAGTGGAAGCCCAGAGCCCCAGCCTTGTCACTAGCCTTATGATTGTGAGCAAGTCACTGCAGCTACTGGGTCTCAGTTTCCACATCTGCCAAATGGGCATAAAATATGATGTGTGTATCTACAGGAGTGGTTGTAGGCATGAGAAGATCATATGAGTGGGGCCCCCATTAGCCCAGAACCCTGCACAGATAGGCCTGTGGTAGCAACCGAGGGTGGTAGTGCTGGAGACGTGGGTCCCTCTCCCTGCCTCCTTCCTCCTCCCTAAGGCAGGCCTGTGAGCAAAGCCCAAGGCAGAGGTCAGGCTGAGCTTCCTCTCGTAGCAAGTGGGCCTCAGCCACGTTGATCTGGGTTTGTTTTCTGTGCCACCACTTTTAGTATATGTGTAACCTTAAATAAGTCTTTGACCTCTTTGAGCCTTGGTTTCATGTCCATAAAGTAGAAGTGTCACCTTGTCAGTCTGTTAGCCTTAAAAGAGACAAGTATGTTTGGTGTTTGTCACTAAGTGTTGGACCCTGTTCTTGTACTCCAAGAGCTGGTGCGTGATCTGGCACGTTTGCAGATTTTCTCATTCAGTAGAATCATCATCTATGCTCATCAGCTGTGTTCTGAAGTTGTCTGCATCGAGCACTCACCCCAGGGCATATCCTCTGCTTGGCGCTGATGCTATAGCTGTGAACAAGGGCGGTTTGCAGGGTTGCTGCCATCTGGTGGGGCAAAGACCTGGAACCCACATGTGTGTGTAGGTGGTCTTTAGAGTTCTGGTTGGTGCTGGGAAGAGCGCAGAGGGCCACGAGTGTGTGTAATGAGTGCTTGGGACAAGCCTTCCTGAGGACACAGGCTGAGTCTAAGGATGCAGAGTGTTCATGAGAGAGGAGGGAGGCTGCAGGGAGCCCTGGATATGGGGAAGAGCTCTACGGACCTGGTGGCTGGTCAGCAAGGCTCAGGCATAGGGAATGGAGTGCAGAGAGCCCAGAGGGGGAGTGTTCATTGTTTATCTAGGACTTCCCTTGGGGTCATGAGGCTTACAGGGCACACAGGAGACATGGAGGAGCCAGGCCCTGTGTGTCAAGGCCAGCTCTGCCACTGTCCCCTGGGTGTCCTTAAGCCCGTGGTCCTTTCTGAGACACAGCATTTTCTGAAACTCTGTTAGAGAGTAGGTGTTAATACTACGAACCTCATGAACCTGTTTTGGAAACTGGAGAGTGCGAAAGGATAAACTAGGTAGTTGGGTCAGAGGGAAATTATTGGTAACGAGATAGAGGCTGGGCTAATGATTAGTACCTGGGTTCTACTACCTCATCCTGAACGTTTGCAGAGGTAGGTAGGCTGCAGGATTGACTTTGAACTCTTCCTGGCTTCCAGAGCAAAGAGAAAGGATCAGGTACTTGATTCATGATGCCCTTAAGGTATTGGGGAAAAGCAGCTGTGGAAAGCATGACTCCCCTGCTTTGAGGCTGCCTCTGGCAGGGCTGCTGGTGCACATGGCTGACTCCTGGCCTCTGTCCTGTTCACAGGTCTGCTGGAGGCGCTGGGCGATGAACCCAAGACTCCAGGCCAGAGTGGTCTGAGCCATTTGAGAACGCAGAGGGAGTCCTGGGGAAGATGGCCATGGCCCCCAGCCCTTCCCTGGCTCAGGTGTACACAAGTCCTGTGGCAGTGGCTGTGTGGGAATGGCAGGACGCGCTGGGCATCTGGCACCCCTACAGTGCCACCGTCTGCAGCTACATTGAGCAGCAGTTTGTCCAGCAAAAGGGCCAGCGCTTTGGGTTCGGGAGCCTGGCCCACAGCATCCCCTTAGGCCAGGCTGACCCCTCACTGGCCCCATACATCATCGACCTCCCCAGCTGGACCCAGTTCCGCCAGGACACCGGTAAGACACTTTCTTCCTCTAGCACATACCTGAGCGCCTGCTTTGGTCCAGGCACTGTGAGAGGTTTTGGAGTTACTGAAGTGACTTGCACAGCTTCCTCCCTGCCCCTGAAACACATGGTGGGAGGTGGGTGCTGTGAGTGAGAACAGCCACCACACAGGGTGAGTGTACCATGTAGTAGGAGCGGTGCTGTGGGAACACATTGCCCAGGCCCTCCCACCCCTTTCTTCTTGTCTCCCGAACCAAAAATGCCTGCCTCGACCTGCAGAGATTCAAGGGTCTTTCTGGCAGGCAGGCTGACACACAGGTGGCACTATGGTCATTTAGAGGGTCTGGCTCCACTCAACAGCTGTGTAACCTGGGCAGGTTACCACACTTTTCTGTACATTTGTGTGTTTGGTGTTTTGTTCTGCACTGTGTTTGTTTGTTTTGTTTTTTTTGAGACAGAGTCTCACTCTTGCCTGGGCTAGAGTGCCATGGCATTAGCCTAGCTCAAAGCAACCTCAAACTCCTGGGCTCAAGCAATCCTCCTGCCTCAGCCTCCCAAGTAGCTGGGACTACAGGCATGTGCCACCATGCCTGGCTAATTTTTTCTATATATTTTTAGGTGGCCAATTAATTTTTTTCTATTTCTAGTAGAGAATGGGGTCTTGCTCTTGCTCAGGCTGATTTTGAACTCCTGACCTTGAGCTATCCTCCCGCCTCGGCCTCCCAGAGTGCTAGGATTACAGTCGTGAGCTACCTCGCCTGGCCTACAATAAAGAGTTTTATTTTTGCTTATGGCATCATACAAGAAAATAGCAGGAAACACTTTCATTCTCTCAGCTCCTTAAATACACATGCCTAGAAGACTAGGAGGGAAGAAATGTATTGCAATGTAAATTATGTGCTTTCCTCTTGGTGGCTGGATTAGATCATTTTATTTTCTTTATACTTTTTTGTTTTCAATTTTTAAAGTAAGGCTATATAGACTCGTTATCAGAAATATTATTTGAAAAGCCTCAAGTCTGAGCCATATTCTTTGTCCAAAGCTTCCGATATCACCTCCTGCCAAGGAGTATGGGTCGCCCTCTGCACTCCATCCTTTTGGGCCACAGTTTCTTTGCCTAGAGTGTCTATACTTTACCCCCAAATCTGGAAAAGGAGAGCCAGTGCCAGCCCTTAGATGAAATAGCAGCATGATAGTGATAATATTTGCTTATTTTTGTTGTTGAAAAAAGAATTTGAAAATCCCCTGTGTTTTGGGGGGGGGTCTAGTAGATTAACTATATGAATACTCCTTTTAAAACAGGCACCATGCGGGCTGTGCGGAGGCACTTGTTCCCCCAGCACTCTGCCCCTGGCCGGGGCATCGTCTGGGAGTGGCTGAGTGATGATGGTACCTGGACCGGCTATGAAGCCAGCATTTGTGATTATCTGGAGCAGCAAGTGGCCAGGGGAAACCAGCTTGTGGACTTGGCTCCCCTGGGGTACAACTACACTGTCAACTATGCCACACAAACGCAAACCAACAAGACTTCCAGCTTCTGCCGGAGCGTGCGGCGCCAGACAGGGCCCCCTTACCCAGTGACCACCGTCATCGCTCCACCAGGCCACACGGGAATTGCCTGCTCTTGCCATCAGTGCCTCAGCGGCAGTGGAACTGGCCCTGTGTCAGGCCGCTACCGCCATTCCATGACCAACCTCCCTGCGTACCCTGTCCCTCAGCCCCCCCACAGGACTGCTGTCGTCTATGGGGCCCACCAGGCCTTTGCCCCATACAACAAACCCTCCCTCTCTGGGGCTAGGTCTGCACCCAGGCTGAACACCACAAACCCCTGGGGCGGGGCTCCTCCCACCTTGGGGAGCCAGCCCCTCTACCGCTCCAGCCTCTCCCACCTGGGACTGCAGCACCTGCCCCCAGGACCGTCCACTTCCAGTGCAGCCAGGTATTGTGTGTCCCTGCTGGGCATCTTGTCTGCCCATGTGCCCTGTCAGCAGGCTGGGCTTTCTGCTCTTACGCAGCTGGGAAGACTCACCCGATACCTGCAGCCTGGACACCTGTTCCCTTGGTGGTTTGTGCCATGTCATTCCATTTGTGTATACCACGTGGGTGCTGAGGTGTCGTGGCCATCCCCAGCCCTGTGTCCCCCAGAGTCTTACTTGACCTCTGGTACTTGAGTCCTGGTAGTCACCACACAGGTTAAAATGTATAATCCTTTCATTTCTCACAATGATAGGGACCTCTGGAGCAAGGTTAAAGGCTTTTTGCCTGTGCACTTGGCTGGTAGTGTGCCTGATAATGCGTTGTTGACTCCTGCTCTGTGCCAGACACTGAGACCGAAGCTACAGCTCCTATCCCTGAGCCATAGTCTAGTACAAAAGAGGGCTGTGAACACTGTGTGAGGACAGTGCAAAATGTTGGGCGTGTGGCAGGTGGCCATAGGTGGCATAGGTGACCTAGCCCAACCCAGAGTGTTTTGTAGAGCTCTCGGCTCCTTGAGAAAGATGATGAAATCATGGGCCCAGTCCAGACCAGGAGGCATTTAAAGTAAGAAAATCCCCTGGATTTGGCCAGTGGGTGAACGTCCTCAGCTTGGTTGTGGACCTGCAACTGGTCCAGCTGACCAGGGGACTTCATTGTTCCTCATGATTGAGAGTGTTAGGCTTGGAGAGCATTTTAAGAATTCAGAGTGGTAGCTGGTTTGGGGCTGTTTTCTGAGAGTACCCTGGCGGGGCGTCGTGATGGAGTGTGTGGGCCTGTGGCTGCCCTGGTTTCCAGGGAGGAGAATATCCTGTTGATTGGGACTGACATTGGCTAGTCAGATTCTCGCTGCCACCTTGCTCACTGGTCCCCTCCATGCCCACTGCCCCATGTTGAGGGCTAAAGCTTCCCACTGTGACTGAGACCTCCCGGGCAGCTTCTTGGGCCTTCAGTATTTGTTCAAATTGGGTTTCTGGGGACCCTGCCAGCTTGTTAAAGACACAGTGAGAGCAACTCCCATTCTTTTTTTTTTATTGAGACAGAGTTTCACTCTGTTGCCAGGCTAGAGTGCCGTGGCATCAGCCTAGCTCACAGCAACCTCAAACTCCTGGGCTCAAGCAATCCTTCTGCCTCAGCCTCCCAGGTAGCTGGGACTACAGGCATGCACCACTATGCCCAGCTAATTTTTTCTGTATATTTTTAGGTGGCCAATTTCTTTCTATTTTTAGTAGAGAATGGGGTCTCACTTTTGCTCAGGCTGGTCTCAAACTCCTGAGCTCAAATGATCTGCCCGCCTCGGCCTCCCAGAGTGCTAGGATTACAGGCATGAGCCACCTCGCCTGGCCTCATTCCTGAGTACGCGTTATATGCCAGGCCCTATTGAGTGGTACGTGAGTGGTTTCACTAATGCTCGTATGGTCTTAAGGTGGGTAGTGTCCTCAACTTCCAGGTGAGACACTGAGGTGGCCATGCAGCCAGCAAGTGGCAGAGCTGGGATTAAACCCAGACCACAAGAGTGGCACATGTGATGGGGAAGGAGAAGGTATCTTGAGGGAATCTGGAGGATTCTGGTAGATGGGGGGTGATAGGCCTTAGATGGGTCAGGGTTTTTGCTCCTTCCAGGAGTTGAGAAATGTGGATCTGAGAGGTCTTTAAGGGAATTGGGAGTATAGGGAAGTATCATTTGGTCCCTCTGTAGACTGGAACATAGACATAAGCATGGCTCAGGGAGGTTCTCTCCCTACCTCCCACTGTGAATATGGGGGTCCATTTGTTACTATCCAGGGAGCAGTGTGCTCTGTCTGCCAGCCCAGAATGGTTATTGGCAGTGCTGGAACTTCTGTGGGATCTGCCTCACCCAGCCTCATGGGGCTTCTTAAGTTCTTATGAATTATTTTGAGATACATTTCTAGTAGTGCTAGAGCTGGGATTCTGGGATTAAGTCAGATGATTTAGCTGGGCATGGTGGGTGAGGTGGGAGGATCCCTTGAGCCCAGGATTGAGGCTGCAGTGAGCTGTGACAACACCACTACCCTCCAGCTTGGGCTACAGAGTGAGACTGTCTTAAAAACAAAAAACAAAGTCAGGCCACTTAATGGGGCTTTGCTTCTTTTTCCTGGTATGAGGCTTCCATTGGTATCCCCTAAACCATCTCTCCCCCTAGTATTTCTCTGGGGTCTCTCTTCCCCAGCCTGATGTGGGGGTGCCAGCCAGGCAAGTTACAGAAAGGAAGATGGCTGGCCTCACACGTGCTGCTTCTTGCTCCTGCCCCTGCCCTTGCCCTGCATGTGAGCCAGGAGGGAACTGGGCCAGCCAGCTTTGTTAGTTAAAACAACCTCAAAGGGGCCTGCCTCCTGGGTTGGGTGTGAGGCCCCATTCCTCTGGCTTTTCTGGAGCTGGGAGGGGTGTGATTTATTTGCATGGCTTAGCTAGGGTTTTCCCACGCCTGATTTGTAGTGTGGCCTTCCTAATTAACCCTCCTCTGATGGTTGTAGAGCCAGAGAGGGCTTAATAAATACCTGACCTTTTAACCTGGCAGGTGCTGGGAGAATTGTAAACACTTGGCACCTTGTTCTCCTTGGGGGCTGTGGTAAAGTCCTGAAAGCCAAATGAATGTCAACATCAGTAGGTGAAAGTTAGCATGTATGCAGGGAGAAAGCTGGGGCCAGGCAGTGCAGGGCTGAGGAAGCCCAGGAACCAGCTCCCTTTACTGGTAGCCATGGGAAATAGCATTTGACTAAGTGAAATCGAGAAATTTTGGGGATCCCATGTGTGTTTGGTTTGGCTTTTGGAAAGTGTGGTTTTAAGTGACTTGCTCAATCTGGGTAAAACATTGTCTGAGTGATTTCCTTGTGCCCCCTGGGCAAAGGCAGTAATACTTCAAGGAAGTGTGTCATCTGTGACTGAGCTGCTGGGTACAGGTAGATTTACTAGTGGCTGAAGTTTATCCCTTAAGCACCCGAACTAGTGTTTTAATGATGTCGGATGGAAAACTTTCCAAAACGTGTCATGCACACCCTTGTCTTCTTTAATAGAGGGTGTGACACTTGGCTTAACATTTTAATGACTTGGGGTGGTGGTTAAGGCCCACTGTCTGTCACAGCTCAGTGCTGTGGTCAAGCCTGTGGATGCTTTGCCCCTGCACTACATGGCGCTACAAAGTGTTTCTCCTCCATGGCTTTCATCTGCTGTGTTCTTGTTGCTGCTCTCCTTGCCTCTAGAAGGACCCCACTTGCTCTTCCTCCTGCTGTGTGCCAGGCTGGTTTAGCAGCCAGCTGTCTTTTAGCTTGTGAGACTGGAATCATGGGTTCCAGGCAGGGCTTTGGTCAGCCCTGGTCCTTTTCCTCTCTTGAGATGAGGGAGTTGGACTGGTCAGTTTCTGAAGATGCCATTTGCTGTAATATTGCTGTGGTTTTCAGGATGTCGTAAGGGCCCTGCAGGAAGGTGCCTGGTGGGCCCGTAGGGCTTCCCTTTGCCTCCCTCTGCTCTTCCAAGACTGGGTCCCAATGGACGTTTGTGCTGGGCCTCACCACCACCCTGGGGCCTTTGGGAATTATCATCATCTTAGAAGTTGAGGCTCAGGAATGGGAGGGGCTTGCTCCAAACGAAATGGTAGAGCCGAGACCTCAGTCCAGGTGTTGTGGGCTCCCAGCCCTTCTTTGTGGCACTATCAGGGCCCCCTAGGTCCACTGCCATCCTTCATTTTAGGCTAGGAGTAGATGAGGAGAGCAAGAAGCTGCTTTTTTTTTGAGACAGTCTCACTTTGTTGCCCAGGCTTAGAGTGAGTGCTGTGGCGTCAGCCTAGCTCACAGCAACCTCAAACTCCTGGGCTCAAGCAATCCTTCTGCCTCAGCCTCCCAAGTAGCTGGGACTACAGGCATGTGCCACCATGCCCAGCTAATTTTTTGTATATATGTATATTAGTTGGCCGATTAATTTCTTTCTATTTATAGTAGAGACGTGGTCCCACTCAGGCTGGTTTTGAACTCCTAACCTTGAGCAATCCGTCCGCCTGGGCCTCCCAGAGTGCTAGGATTACAGACGTGAGCCACCGCGCCCGGCCTTCTTTCTTTCTTTCTTTCTTTTTTTTTTTTTCTTTTTTTATTTCGGCATATTATGGGGATATAGATTTTAAGGTTTCAATAAATGCCCTTCCCCCCCTCCCCCCCTTCTTTCTATTTATAGTAGAGACGGAGTCTCGCTCTTGCTCAGGTTGGTTTCAGAATTCCTGAACTCAAACGATCCGCCCGCCTCGGCCTCCCAGAGAGCTAGGATTACAGGCATGAGCCACCGTGCCTGGCCAGAAGCTGCTTTTTGAGTAGCACAGCCACATAGGTGTACCTGTTCAGGAAGGATAATCAGGAAACTCAGGCTGGGCGCGGTGGCTCACGCCTGTAATCCTAGCACTCTGGGAGGTTGAGGCAGGCGGATTGCTCGAGGTCAGGAGTTCGAAACCAGCCTGAGCAAGAGCGAGACCCTGTCTCTACTATAAATAGAAAGAAATTAATTGGCCAATGAATATATATATATAGAAAAAATTAGCCGGGCATGGTGGTGCATGCCTGTAGTCTCAGCTATTCGGGAGGCTGAGGCAGTAGGATTGCTTGAGCCCAGGAGTTTGAGGTTGCTGTGAGCTAGGCTGGCGCCATGGCACTCAGTCTAGCCTGGGCAACAAAGCGAGACACTGTATCAAAAAAAAAAAAAAAAAAAAAAAAAAACCTCAAACAACTTCTTTCTTCACCTTAGCAAATGCTTGGGCACCTGTTCTCCATACCCTGTACCAGGCCCTGGCTGCTGCAGCCTTGCTGGTGTGAGGTTTCCTGGTTCAGATGGGAACCAGCTAGCTTCTCTGTACCAGTGGGATCTGTGACCTGTGGCTGATGGTGGGGAAGGATCTGGGGCCTCCTGGAGAGGCATCGAAGGCTGTGACTGGTTTGCAGCAGCTGTGAGGGTAGCACAGTAGCTGGGAGCTGTCCTCACCTCCCGAGTGCCTTCCCTGTTCCTGGTCTGGCCTAGGCTCTGTCTTGGGAGCTCCAGTGCTAGGCCTGCGTGGGAGGGTTTCATAACTTTCATAATCCATCATTTAAAATGGGCAGGAATGGATGGGAGGACCCAGGAACAGGAAGGAGGAGGAGCTGGCAAGATCTTGGCCACCTACACCAACTGTTTTCAACACAGGGCTCCCTCCCAAAACATAATGGCATGCATTTGTTATCATTTAAAAATATATGATGACATAAAACCAAAGGGCTAGCTTGAACATAGTCACTGTGGGAAACAAAACCCTCATTTAAGAAGAAAAAAAAAAAAAGGCCAGCACAGTGGCTCAGGCCTATGATCCCAGCACTTTGGGAGACTGAGGCAGGAAGCTCCCTTGAGGCCAGGAGTTCAGAACCAGCCTGGGCAACATACCAAGACTTCATCTTTACAAAAAAAATCAGCCAGGTATGGTGGTGGGTGCCTATAGTCTTAGCTACTTAGGAGGCTGAGGTGGGAGGATGGCTTGAGTCCAGGAGTTCAAGGCTACAGTGAGCTATGATCCTGTGCTCCAGCCTGAGCAATAGAGTGAGACCCTGTCTCTAAAAACACAAAACAAAACCAAGCCAGAAAAGACCTTTTATTTTGTACTAATTTTAGATTTCCAGAAAAGTTACAAAAATAGTTTCCATATCTCCCTTACCTGACTTCTTCTAAATGTTAACATCTTTTATGCAACATGGTACAACTGTCAAAACCAGAAAAGTACCATTGGTACAATACTGTTAACTAGAGACTTTTTTGATTTTTCACCGTTTTTCTATTCCTATCCTCTTTGTATCACAGGCTCCTGTCCAGGGCCCCACTTTACATCCAGTTTTCATTTCTCCTTTCTCCTCTAGGTGGTAACAGTTTGTCAGTCTGTCTTCCTCTTCCATAATCTTGCCACTTTTGAAGAGGTTCTTTGTTAAATAATGTCCCTTAATTTGGGTCTTTCTGATGTTTTCCCATGATTGGATTGAGATAATGCTGGGGTTTTTTTTGAGACAAAGTCTTGCTCTGTTGCCCCAGGTGGAATGCAGTGGTATCATCATAGCTCACTGCAGCCTAAAACTTATGGGCTCAAGTGATCTCCCTGCCTCAACCTCCCGAGTAGCTATGACTATAGGTGCATGTCACCATATCCAGCTAATTTTTTCTGTTTTCTGTAGAGACAGGGTCTCACTCTCAGGCTGGTCTCAAACTCTCGATGTTAATGGTTTCGAACTCTTTTTTTTTTTTTTTTTTTGAGACAGAGTCTCGCTTTGTTGCCCAGGCTAGAGTGAGTGCCATGGCGTTAGCCTAGCTCACAGCAACCTCAAACTCCTGGGCTCAAGCAATCCTTCTGCCTCAGCCTCCCAAGTAGCTGGGACTACAGGCATGCACCACCATGCCTGGCTAATTTTTTCTATATATATTAGTTGGCCAATTAATTTCTTTCTATTTATAGTAGAGACGGGGTCTTGCTCTTGCTCAGGTTGGTTTCGAACTCCTGAGCTCAAAGGATCTGCCTGCCTCAGCCTCCCAGAGAGCTAGGATTATAGGCATGAGCCACCACGCCCGGCCGATTTTGAACTCTTGAGGTCAAGCGATTTTCCTGGCTCAGCCTCCCAGAGGGCTAGGATTACAGGCATGAACCACCGCACCCAACAAGATAATGCATTTTTTACATAAATCCTACAAAATATCTGTCTCAGAGCACCATATCATGGAGTTCAGGATGTTGATTTGTCTTCTTACCAGTGATGTTGGTCTTGATCCCTTTGTTAATGTGATTTCTGCCAGATTTCTTCTCTGCACGGGTACTATGGGAGCTCTTGTTTTAGGATTGTATTCAGGGTCTCTTTGAATTGCCCAGGAAAACAAAACAAAAGGCCGCCTTCACACTGGCAGCTGTGGAAAGTGAGAGTGGGAAGGAGCCTCAGGGGTACCCTGTTTCTTGGTCTTGTCTCATTTCCGCTAAGCTTTGCTTTCTTTTTTCCCCAAGTGCCTCCTTCCCCAGCGGTCCCTCCAGCAGCCCCGGGAGCACCCCTGCCACTGTGCCTGTGCAGATGCCAAAGCCCAGCAGGGTCCAGCAAGCGCTTGCAGGTAGGTGCTCTGCTCTTGGGTTCCAGAACAGATTTGCCCCTTGGATCTTGGTGGGAAGGAGACTGTGGGGTGGGGGCCTTGTCATCCTCTGACCTCAGGGAAAAACCCCATGGTGCTCCCTGGGAGGAGCTGTACCTCTTTTCAGTTATGGTGTCCCCTTAGAGTGAGCCTGGGTGCCCCTTCCTTTGGCTCTGGGGACGTCGGGCTTGATGACTGTGGGGGCCTGGGTATGGTTCTTTCACGTCATTTAAAATTTTTGCATCAAATTTAATTATAGTTAAAGAGTCACTTCTCTGTCCTGAAATGCTTGAAGCATTTACACAAAGGGGCCCTCTGGGGAATTCCCTAGAACTGTTTTGGCTGTGGTTGACATCTTGTCTTGAATAAACACCTTTGGGTCCAGCTAGACCTTTTGCTGCCCATAGGTCTTGGAACTGTTTTTAAAAGTCCTTTTACAGGTATTGCTGAGCCACCGGGTTTACACTGCTGCTGGGGTGGGGGTGGGAGTGGGAGCCACTGAGGCTGCGGAGCCACCGGGGTGAGCTTATGGGAAATGCAGAGTGTATAAAAAGGTGGACAGAATAGTGTAGTGTGTGTCCATCAGTCACAGGTTGATGCAGAGGACTTAGATAGCCAGAGTTGGTGTTTTAAGTGATTCACTGTCATAGTGCAGGGTGGCTTAGAGGGGACAGCCCTGGAGACAGGGAGGCCCATGTGGGGCTGACCTCACACTTCAGTGGGGCAACTAGGTTCATGGCAGTGGGATGGAGGGGGCTGGGCTTGGCTTGAGACATTCAGAGATGAGAGCCTTCTGTCGTGGCAACCGGGTTGGCTATGAGAGAGGACGAGGGTGAGGCCTGCTGTGACCTTGACTGGGTACTCTCACAACATGGAAATCGCTGAGTTTTCACATCATGGAAATCACTCAGGGCTCTGCATGTGTGTTGATTTGTTTCATCCTTAAATAAGTGTGAGGTGTGGGGGCTTTTGTTCCCATTTTAAATTGGAGGAAGCTGAGACTAACATTCTTTGGCAGCCACCTCGTGGCAGAGCTGGGACACAGCCCAGGCATCCTGGCCTCAGATCTGGCTCTTCCTCGTCACGGTTGGGTGCTTCTGAGTCTGGTGGGAGCATTGGAAGGGGGCGATGGCTGCGATGTGGCAGGTGTAGCTGTCCCAGGGCAGTGGGGGGTTTGGGTGTGCATCTCAGAGGAGCATCTCGGGGAACGGGTTGGGTGCCCTTGGCCCCCCAGGGGCGTGTGTGAGCCTCCAGGGACCATGGGCGGTGTGCTGGGAAGAGGAGCTCATGAAGGACATGGAAGGAACAGCCAGAGAGGTGGGGGTGGGAAGCCAGGGAGGGAGAGAGACCCTGTCCAGCAGGCCTTCTCGAACCTGCTTCAGCTGCCTGGGCTAAGAGAACAGAGTGAGCAAAGATGTGCTAACTGGAAAGTTCCGGCCCAGTTGAGGTTGCCTCGTGGCATTGGGAGTCACAGGGAAGTCAGACTTTGTGTGTGTATGTGTGTGGTGGTGTTGGAGAAAGGTTGCTGGTAAACAGGCAGGGCTCCCCATGGCCTAGCCCCTTCCACCTCTGGGCTCTGGGGCTTCTTGAGCCTTTGCGGGCCTGATTGTGGGTAACTGCTGAGGCTGTATGCAGATGTTGCAGTGACTTCTCTTAAGCGAAATGGCTCCTCTCTTAGGGTGCCCTGGGTCATGAGTGGCACCTGCTCCCTTTGCTCAGAGGCTGAGGACTCTCTCTAGGCTGCCTCCCACATTGTCCTTCACGTCCCCTGTCACCCTGGCTCTCAGGGCAATCCTAGAGTTAGGCTTCTATCTTAACCTCCTTTTACTTAAGGGAGAAACAGCCCCCCAAAGTTCAGGAACTTGGTACCAGCTAGGAGATAAGGGAGACTAGAGCCTGTGGCCAGACTACTATCTCCCTGAAATTTGAGGCTTAGGGATTGGGACCTATTGATGGGACCAAAGTCTGGGGCCCCAGGGAATGAGAGGAGCCTGGCCAGCCCCTGGGAACCCTGTATCCAGCCCCAGTGTCTTGTCACCTGGGGCCGTGACCTCAGGAAGATTAGCATTTCAGCACCGGATTTATACTACTGCGGGGATGGGGGTGGGGGTTAGCAGCCTGCCTGAGAGAGGGTGAGGGCACTGCCTGAGTCCAGAAGAGTGGAAGGAGGGTAGGCTTCGATCTTAGCCCTGGTCACTAGATGAAAGACTGGCCCTTGCTGTCAGAAAGGGGGTGCTTGCAAATTGGGAGATGAGGGTCTGAATGAGGCTTCCCTCTCGGGACTCTGACAGTAGGAGTCCTGTCTGATGAGTGGAGAAAAAGCTGTGGCTGTCCCAGCTCTTTAGGTGATTTAGGGTTGTCAGGAGTTTGGGGCTATCCCTGAGCCTTTGCTATTGAGGAAGATGATGGTGAACCCTTGGTGGCACCCACCTGTCCTGCCCATCTCATGCAGCTTTGTGGGTGTGGGTGGTCTTTGGGCTTGCTTGCGGAGGCGACCCTCAGCAGAGGGGCTGCCTTCCCTCCAGGCTTCTGGACTGGGACTTGTGTGTCTGTGGCTCGAATTACAGGGAGTGGGTCTTGTGTTGAAAAGGGCAGGAGTGGTGCTTGTGCTGGCCTCTTGGGAACTGCTGATGGCTGCCTCGGGGACATCTTTGTTCCTCAGCACACATAGACCATCGACCTCAGCAGACTGGGCACTGGGTGCTGGAGACACAGCTGTGGGCAGCGTCCTCGCCTCATGGAGCTCGTGCTGAGGGATGCCAGGAACAGATGTGCGAGTGACTCAGCGAGAAGAGGGCAGAGGGGCTGGCGAGGCGGAGGGACATGGCTATTAGAGAGGGTGTTCTTGTAAGCTCGGGGTAGAACAGATGACTGCAGAGCGTGTTCAGGGAAGGCCTACCCACTAAGGCGATGCTGGAGCAGAGATCTTGGGGGCAGCTGGTGGGGAAGGCGCGTTCCAGTCAGGGGATATAGGCAATACAAAGGCCCCCCAGAGTTCTTGTGAAGAAAACTGCATCTGTTCCTGTTCTTTCCCATCTTTCTGCCACCTCTGCCTGCTTGTTGTTCTGTCCACCTGATATTTAGTTTCCAAAAGAACCGCATTTGAGCCCAGGAACAACCTTGAGATGTTGGTGGCATTCCGTTAACTGACATGTCCAGGCTGGAACCTCAGTCTTCTGACATGTGCTTCAGTGACCCATGCTGAGCGGCCCCCACACTCACCCTGCGTGACTTGGCTGTGCTGCCCAGCCTTGTGGCTGGCCTCTGCTTCTGTCCCCTTCTAGGCACATTTGCCAGAATATGAATGGTTTTTTTCTTCTAGCGGAGGCCCAGTGGCTGGCCTGGCTGCCTCCCACCCCTCTGAGTTGCCTCTGGGGATGTCCAGCAGGAGGACACACTGTCCCAGGGAGTGTTGGGTCATCAGGGAGTGTAGAGGGGGTGGGGGTGTGGTCCAGCCAGGACACCTGTGGGTCACCAGGCTGAAGAGCCAGGCCTGTCCCCGTGGGCACCAGGTTCTGGAAGCAGAGGCTGTCCATGTCGGCACAGCTGCCTGCTGTGGGTCTACCATCGCTTGACGGCACCAGAAAAGGAAGCCACAGCCTGGGGCCTCTGCTGCCCCAGCAGAGCCTCCCCGGGGCTGTGGGGGCACCTCAGCATGGGAGCCATCTCAAGAGGCAGTGGTCCTGCTTGCCCACCCCAGCGATGTCATTGTAGGCTGTGGCACCTAGATAAGGCAGATGGGGCATGGACAGACAGAGCCCCACTGGAGGCAGAGTGACCTGGAGGCAAGAGGGCATAGTCAGGCCAGGGGGCTTTAGGGGATTGGGGAAGGGTGAGCCCTTGAAGCCAGCCCTGTACAGGTGACCCCATCTATGCTTCCAGAGCTTGGCTGCGCCCTTCCATGTTGCCCCTTCTGCTCCCTTCTCTGCAGCTGGCACAGGGGACGCCAGCCTGAACTTCACAGGCAGCTTCCTAGAGTGGTGTTCTGCCTTCTGCTCTCTGCTCTTCTGAAGCAAATGACCATTCCCATCTGCACACTCTGGGCCTGGGCTGGTCTGTTACTTGTACAGACACCTGTGTGACCTGGGGCCGGGTGCAGATGAGCCAGTGGCCTTTGGTTCCTGGCCTGGAGCTCCATCCTGCCAGCCTGGGCTGGCCCTGGCAGCCTCCAGAGGCCAGATTCCTCAGGGGGCTTCATGGGTCCTAGTGGCCATTCACAGAGCTACCTCCTGACCTCAGCAGAGTTTGTTGACATCGCGTGCCAAATGACTCCTAATGTTTCTCCTCCTCTCTGCATGTCTGATCTCGCACCCCGTGTAGGCATGACGAGTATTCTGATGTCAGCCATTGGACTCCCTGTGTGTCTTAGCTGCGCACCCCAGCCCGTCAGCCCTCCCGCCTCCTGTCTGGCCTCTAAAAGTCACAACTCAGTTAAGAGATTGAGGAAAATGTCCGTGAAAGGTAGTTCCTGTTCACAAATGCTCTCTGGCCTTCGCTAAGCCGCCTCGAAGTCTTGCTGCCTCTGACTCTCCACATGGATGGCTCTTCCTTCTTCGCTTCCTGTCCCCTGGGGGGGATGGCCCTTGCTCAGCAGCAGAGGTGGTATCCGGGATCCAACTTTCCACTCGACCCAGTGTTCAGCTTCTCCCTCTTCCTGGCATAGCTGGGATGAGAGGGGCTTGTTCTTCAAACCTTGCGGCTTTGTAAACACCAAAGTATGGGCAAGGGGTGGGGCCTAGCTCAGGATGGGGACAACTTGTCCCTTCCAATGGGACCAGTGTCTCAGGTAAGACCCCCAAAGAGCAGCCTAGTCCTGTTGCCCTGTTCTCCAGCCCTGTCTGGCTGTACATGTGGGCTTCTTAAGAGAGGTCCTCCACTGACTGCTGCCCTGCCTGTTGCGTGGCTAGGGAAGAAGATTTCAGAACCACTGCAGGTGTTAGGAGTTTTAACAAGACTTGTATGGAGGGGCCTGTGGTAGTAAGTTCTGGACCTTTCTTAAGCTAGTGGTGGGTGTGCCTCCCTCACTGGGCTATAGAAGCACGGACTGCTGCGAGCCCAGTGTGGTGGTGTGTAGGGAGGGGGCCATGGCTCCATCAGCCCCCCAACTTTGTGATTTTATGCAGGTCCTCTCCATTCATGAGCCGGTGCCTCCTACTTAGATTGCTTGGTGAGGAATAGAAAATAGACACATGAAACACCTGGCACGTGGTGACAGTAGCTGTTTGTTGTGTCCATTGCCTGGTCAAGCCCCTGCCCCACAGGCAAGGATCTGAGCTCAGGGAGGGCTGGGCCTTGGAGCCCCTGACCCCAGCCCAGGGCTCTGCACAGTCTGCTCTTACCCTGCTGTGGAGGTAGAGATGGATCTGTGGCAGGCCAGGCTGGCAGCTGCCTCTGGCAATTGAGTTTGCCTGGGAAAGACACAGGCTCTTGGCCTACGTGGGCTCAGATGTCCCTTTTGTGCGAGTCCCTTTTGATGTTCACATGGCCAGCTCCCTTTGAGAAATGTGGCTAATGAAAAGGCCCCTTGATTCTGAAAGGCTGCCTGGGCTGGGGTGGGCAGGGGAAACGGATGCTGAGCTGCCGTGGCGGGGCAGCAGTCCCAGGCTCACCTGGAGACGATCCTAGAGCCAGCAGGCTTTTCAAAAGAGGTTCCCCTAGCCTGAGTAAGGTGTCCCAGCCATCAAGATGGCCACCTTGTGTCAGTGGTCAGTGTTATGGCCTGGCTTTCTCCCCGTAGTGCCCACGGTGTGGGGTCTGGAAGTCTGTTGGTGTATATGGGTGTGGGTGGGGTGTGGGACTATGTGTGGTCTTCTTTTGCCTGTAGCTGCCTTTCAGGTGATGGTAGCTAATGCCTTTATAGCAGTGACAGCTTTGTTAGGTTTTTTTTTTTTTTTTTTTGAGACAGAGTCTCACTTTACTGCCCAGGCTAGAGTGAGTGCCGTGGCATCAGCCTAGCTCACAGCAA
Source organism: Mirza zaza (assembly GCA_008750895.1). NCBI lineage: Eukaryota > Metazoa > Chordata > Mammalia > Primates > Cheirogaleidae > Mirza > Mirza zaza. Next base: position 32,260 of record VSMD01022463.1, read on the forward strand.
CCTCAAACTCCTGGGCTCAAGCAATCCTGCTGCCTCAGCCTCCCAAGTAGCTGGGACTACAGGCATGTGCCACCATGCCCGGCTAATTTTTTTTTTTTCTATATATATTAGTTGGCCAATTAATTTCTTTCTATTTATAGTAGAGATGGGGTCTCGCTCTTGCTCAGGCTGGTCTCGAACTCCTGAGCTCAAACGATCCGCCCACCTCGGCCTCCCAGAGAGCTAGGATTACAGGCTTGAGCCACCGCGCCCGGCCAGCTTTGTTAGGTATTAAGCTTTCACTTTTGGTGGTGTGATTTGGTCACAACAGTAGCCAGAATCAAACTCGATGTCCCTCTGCTCCCCTGAGCCACATCCCCGGGTCGCCGTCCACCTGGCTGCCTCTAGTCTACAAGGAGTTCAGCCGTACAAGTCGTTGCAGCCCCAGGCTGATGGCTTTGAGCTCAGATTCAAACCAGAGGCCCCTCTGGTCACAGAGGCAGGGCCCAGCAGTCCATGGTGACTTGAACTGGAACCCCAGCCACAGTCGCTTTCTCAGGTCTGCCCTGTTCTTCCTGGTCCCTCTTTTTGTTCCCTCACGGGCTTGGCTGCAATTCTCTGATTCTGCTGCTCCTGCTGCCTGGAGAAACCCCCAGGCCATGCCAATTCTCTCTCACTAGTCCTGGGAGTTTCTAGTCATTAGGTGGGACCTATCTGGTGCAGAGTTTGTTGTTTATAGAGACATAGCACCTGCTCCCCAGCCAGCTGTGTGCTTGTGTGCATAGACAGGAGTAGGGCAGCCAGGGGGTACTCCTGTATCTCAGCCCCTTCCCAGAGTCGCTTGGCTTAGGAACCGGTAGGCATGTGACTGAGCTCCCACTCTCAGAGACAGGCTGTTTACCACAGTAGGGTCAGTGTGGCTGGTGTCTGCAGTCGGCGTGCATGCAGGTGCCCATATGGAGTAGGTTCCCGGTACACACTGGACTCAAAACTTTCTTCTCTTGCTGAGAATAATGAAAGTTGGATAAAATAATGTGGCCAGAACATCTTCTGGAGTAGTTTGTTCTCGAAATTGCTCTCTGACTCTCCTGGGCATCATCAGAAGAGCCTGGGTCAGGCTTCCTGACTGTGTGTGTGCTGGGATGCAGCTCCTAAGAGATGTGCGCCTCTGTTTCTGCCTTCTTCTGCCTCCTCCAGGGCTCCTGGGGCTGGGCTGGGCCCCCACATGGTTGGGCCTGGACGGGGCGTTGCCTGGCAGAGCTCTGGAGTGTTCTGTGCCTGGCGCTGAGGCTCTCCTGTCTTGCACGCTAACCTTCCTCAGCCATCTAACGTCTGAGCCCTTCTAATGTTTCCTCCTGGCAGCTTGGACTGTCCCTTGTCTTCCTTCCTCTCTGGCATCCTCTACAGTTCGTTACTCTTTGGGACACTGCTTATGTTCCTCTCTCTTCTAGGAGGGTCTCCAAAGCCAGAGCCAGAGCAGGTGATAAAAAACTACACTGAAGAGCTAAAAACACCCCCGGATGAGGTATGTGTCCTGGGAGCCAGGCTGCTTTCATTTTTGTTTAGAAAAAGGGCTGGCTCCAGATGGAAAGGACATCAGCCATTCTCTGTTTGAAGGGCACTTCCCAGGTGTCCCTGGGTGCCAGGGCCGTGCTCCAGGCCCTTTATCTGAGTCTTCCAGCCTCCTGCAGGTGGTGGCCACAGCTGAGCCCACATTGTGTTCTGGTCTGAGCTTTGCCACTAAGGAGCTGTAGTCGTGAGCCAAGCTCTCCCTTCCTGGCCCAGGCCTCTGTGTAGCCCAAGGGCCATCCTGGGCCCGGGGGTCCTGGAGACAAGAGTGGGGTATGTCTACTCTACCCCCGGGCTGACAGTGGTGTAGAAGTGAGGTGACCTTGTCCAGGCGGCAGCCCTGCCTCTCTGCCTGTTGGGAGAGCTGGTCGTGGTTCCTGTGATTAGGCCCCGCCAAACTGCCACAGCTTCAGTAGAACCCAAACCCCTCTGCCGAGGACTCCATTCGCTTGCATCGTCCTCCTGCAAGCTGAATATGTGAGAAGAATGGTTAGCACAGGTTTGGACACAAGCCTGACAGTCGTCATGGCATGTCCCACCCTTCCTCAAGCCCTCACCATATTCCTGCTTCCCAGTGCTCAAATATGTCTCTTTGTCCTTGTGCCCGTCTAGCATAACCGGGCTATTTGGCCTGGGTTTCCCTGCAAGCTGCCATCCACATAGCCAACACACAGCCTGGCTTGTGGGCAAGCTCCCTGCACTGTACTCCTCAGCAGGGTCCCTTGACTCCCAAAATAAGGCCTCAGCTCCTGAGTGTGGCCGTCAGAACCTTCCAGGATCCTGTCCTCTCTCAGCCCTTGTCTCATCTCCCACCCCCATTCAGGCCTTGCCCACTTTAGGTGTCCATGAGCTGATTATGTGTTTCAGAACATTCTCTCCCTCTTCCTGGAACACATTCTCTGCTTGTCCACCTGGCAGTTCTGCCTCCCTTGTAAGGCCTGGCTCGGGAGCCTCTGCCCTGAGGAGCCCACCCTCCTCCATCCCCACCCCCTTTGGCTATTCCTACTGCTGTCTCAGGCCTTCGTTTCTGGTAAGCCCTTCGAGGGCACAGGTCCTAGTGACTCATCTATGTTCCCAGCCTATGGAACAAATGACTATTGAACTGACTTTGACCATAACTCTAGCATCTCAGCAGATGAAGGCCTTTTTCTACAAGACTGGCCTGCTTCAGCCTAGCAGACATTGGCGAGCACGCCCTGTGTTTGTTCTGTCTCCAGGACTGTATCATCTGTATGGAGAAGCTGTCCGTGGTATCTGGGTACAGTGACGTGACTGACAGCAAGGCCATCGGTCCCACGGCTGTGGGTCGCCTCACCAAGTGCAGCCATGCCTTCCACCTGCTGTGCCTGCTGGCCATGTACTGCAACGGCAACAAGGTGCCCACACTGCCCTGGGGTGGGGAGCAGGGTGGCCTGTCCCTCATTCCTGAGGTGTTGTCCTCAGTCCTGGCCCTGCAGCGGGCTAAGGGTCCTGAGGGAGGGGTAGCTCATGGGCTCTGGGGAGAGCTCCAGGATCACTCCTCCAGCAAAAGATGATCATGGGCCTGTAGAGCCAGCGTGGAGACCTTGGTGGCCCAGCTGGCTGTCTTAGGCCTGCCCCATGCTTTAGGAAGGGTGGCCAACAGAGCTGGTTCCCCTGACCCCTCTAGCCAGGCCTGGGGTCTCCTGGGCTCCTGAGGAGCAGGGTACCATCTTGCCCCCAGCCACTTACACGCCCTTACTCTTCCTTATAATGTCCCTGTGCCATCAGCACAGGGTATTGATGAAGAGGCCCTGTGCCAGCCTCCAAGGGGAGAGTCCCACTCGAGCCTTCAGCAGCTGACACCAGCTGCTCTTCCTCCAGTGGAGTTTAGCCAGAACGGACAAGAGTTTGGGAAGATGAGAGAACCAAGTCATGAGAGAGCCATTCTGGCCTGGCTTGGCCTCTCTCCCCAGTACCCCTGGCTGTCCTGTACCAGCCAGAGGCCAGCACCAGCAGGTCAAGTGCAGGAGTTTGTTTGATTTTTAACATGATTCAGCTGTGGAAACTGGCTCATGAACCTACTTTCCTACTTGATGTCAGTCTCCCGATGTCTCACACACACACACACACACACCCGATGAAAATTGCATAGCTAGTTTCTGGTGCAAAACTTAGCTCTCTAAGGAAGCTGTTAGAATCCAGTTCTGAGAGGGGAGGCTGCTTCGGAGCCAGGCAATCTGCCAGCGAGACTGTAATGGGGTTGGCCTGGGCCTCTTCCCATCTAGACAGGGAGGTGACTGTCTAAGGGCCACTGACTCAGTCTGTTGCATCTGCCTTATCGCAGGATGGAAGCTTGCAGTGTCCTTCCTGCAAAACCATCTATGGAGAGAAAACTGGGACCCAGCCCCGGGGGAAGATGGAGGTGATGAGGTTCCAGATGTCGCTCCCAGGCCACGAGGACTGCGGGACAATACTCATCGTTTACAACATTCCTCATGGCATCCAGGTAAGGGGGACCCTGCACAAGAGGAGCCTCCTGGGATCTTTCTGGAATCTGTCACTGCTAGGCACTCCTTTTCCTAGCCCCCGCCTCTCAGCGGTCTGCGCCCTGGATTGGGGGTGAGGACGCCTATGCTGCCACACTCAGGCTCCCAGTTCCCCTTCAGGCCAGAGCTGGGAGGGATGGGAACCCGGAGCAGTAGTGCTGGAGCTTGGGGCAGGCTCTTAGGCTGTAGAAATGAAGAGGTGGCCTCAACCCTTGCCTGAGCCAGAGAGCCTAGAGGAGGAGATATCTGAGCTGAACTGACACTGGGCATCTGGGGACCCATGGGCAGCATGTGCAGTGAGGAGCCCTTTGGGTGGCAGAGTGTGGGCAGGAGCGGCTGAGGAGCCCGGCAGGACCATTGTTCTTGAGACCCAGGCCTGGTTGGCAGCGGCAGGGCCTGGTCTGGGTGTCAGGAGCTGAAGCACAGGTCCAGGACCCCAGTGGAGACTGAGGCAGGAGCCCTGATCCTCTGGGTCCCATGCCTGGGGCCTGGGGGAAGGATGGGAGCAGTGGGCACCAGGTGCCAGATGGGGTCTGTCTGTCCTGTTGAACGACGTGCCTTTCCCCTGGTTTCCCTCTTCCATGGCTCAGGGAAATTTAGAAACACTGCTGGCAGGCTAGCACCTCGGGGCAGAGAATTTCCAGTTGTACATAGACCTGTCCCTGAGTGGCTGAGGGCAGAAAGCAGGGGCCATGGGCTGTTCCAGCCCCTCACCTGTCCAGTGAGCCACTGCTGTCCCAGGGCCCCTCCAGCCTGTTCTCAGGGTTCTCTGGGCTGTGCAGCCCGACATGAGAGCAGAGGGTGTGACATGTGGTGTGTGTGGGGTCACAAGCAAGGTCCTTCTATTCAGGCCAGAGAACCCTGTGCCTGGAGGGTTGCCAAAGAAGTAGGAGAGTCTGTCCCTGTCTCTGAAGGGTTCCCAGTGTCATCAGGGGAAGAGAAAGCAGGTGTCTCACACCAGGCAGAGTGGCACAGGTTCAAGGAAGGGCAGTTGTAGGTTGGGGGGCTATGTGCACTTTAGGTCTCTGGGGGGTGGGGTGGGACTTATTTGGTCACTTCACAGGAAAGGACTGCAGCCAGGAAGGCCGAGGGATGAGGCTGCCTCGGTGGGCCCTCGGATCACTCCCATCCTCGTGCCTGTTCTCCTTGCAGGGCCCCGAGCACCCCAACCCTGGAAAGCCATTCACCGCCAGAGGTTTTCCCCGCCAGTGCTACCTTCCGGACAACACCCAGGGCCGCAAGGTAAAGTTCCCTCCACCCATTCAGGGCAGGGAAGGGCCCTGACCGGCAGTGGGAGGCCAGGGGGCCACACTCAGCCCTGCTTGTGCAGCGGGAGGACAAGATGCAAGGGTTGGTGTTTACTGCTCCTTCCTGAGGACCCACCGTGGGTACAGGGAGAGAAGCTTGGACAGCACAGGGCTCCCTGCAACCTGTTAGGCTGGGTCATAAGCTCTTCAAAGTCAGAGATTTGAATTGGGGGACTAGGTGACCCAATACAGCCTGTGGAGTCGTGTCTACACTGAGACCGGATAGGGACTTTGCAGCTACGGGGGAAGGTCAGGGACAAGCTGCGCAGTGAGGGCTTGTGAAGGCAGGGCCAGCCTGCAGGCCCACCCTAGGAGTGGGGTGAACCTGAGTACCCCTGAAGCCTTCTGGGTGGAGCTGCCGACATGAGGTTCGGAAAGCTCTTGCGGCTGTCATGGAGAGGAAAGGCCCCAGCTGGCAGCTGGCTGGGTTTGGAGGCAGGGAGGGAGGGAGCTCGCCCAGCATAGACTTGGGAAGCAGGAGGACTCAGGGACGTACCGGGTATTGGCCTAGCGACTGGGCACTGAGGTGGAGCCAGGCTCATGTGGGATCTTTGGGCTGCCCGGTCAGCAGTGCTGGGGTCTCCATGGATGGAGGACCAGGGCTGGGTGAGACCACCAGGAGGGAGTCCACACTTGCTCACTGGGCCTTCCCTCCCTCCCCACTCCCTTCTTCCTCTCCCTCCTTCTGTTGTCTCCTCCTCTCCCATTCTGCCTCCCTCCTCTTCCTCCCCCCTCCGGCAGGTCCTGGAGCTCCTTAAGGTGGCCTGGAAGAGACGCCTCATCTTCACCGTCGGAACATCCAGCACCACCGGTGAGACCGACACGGTGGTGTGGAACGAGATCCACCACAAGACGGAGATGGACCGCAACGTGACAGGCCACGGCTACCCTGACCCCAACTACCTGCACAACGTGTTAGCTGAGCTGGCCGCCCAGGGGGTGACTGAGGACTGCTTGGAGCAACAGTGACCTGCTAGCCTCCCACACCTGCCTCTGGTGGCCACCCACACCCCTGGCTGGCTGGGCTGCCCCTGGGTGGGAGGTGGGAAGGTGCCCGTGCTGAGAGGTTGGGGCAGAGGGTGGGGTGTGCGCCACCTGTAGCCTGGGCCTGTCCTGCCTGCCTCCTGCCTCCCCTCCGCACAGGAATCGGGAATTGGGCACTGATCCGTGTGGGAATCGCCAGCCCTGGGGAGTTGTACTCATGGGGGCTTAAGGTGCAGCTACCTCAGTGCACAGGGCCCTTCTGTCTTCCAGGGGGCTGCTTTGGGCCCACAGGACCCAGGGCCTGGCGTGGGGTGAGTGGAGACTGCCCCAGCCTGGGCGGGTGTGGGTTCTGGATCAGCTTCTCATACCTCAGATTTTGTTTGCAATAAATAAATATTCTATAGCCAAAGCCAAAAGGCCCTGGTGTGTCGGCAGTGCTGAGTGTGTGTGACCTGACCCCTATGCAGAAGCAGCACACACGTCCGGCTGCATCAGAACAGGAAGCCCCATCGCACCCCATGTGACGAATGCAGAAACATTCCTCAGTGGGGCTGAGGAAGCCCCATGCAGATTCTCCTGCAGTCTGCAGTAACCGGCCTGATATCCCAGTGCAGCCCCTACATTTGTGTCCCCAGGGTTCTGCTTTCCAAATGCCTTTCACACAGGGCAGGTACTGCTGTCTCTGTTTTACAGATGAGGAAACTGAGGCTGAAAGGTGCAGTTGAGTGGCCCGAGGGTCCCAGGCTAATTAGGTGGTAGAGACAGGGCTGGAATCTGGGGCAGGGTTGGTCTGATGCTTACCCTCCAAGTTCTAGTTCTACCCCCAGTCAAGACCTTGCTGCCTGCCCTGTAGAGTACTGGCCTGGGGCAGGAGGGATCAGAGCCACAGTGTGACAGTCATGGCCAGAGGCACTTTTGCCTTTGAGAGCCCATTTCTCCATTAAAAAATAACTTCTGTTTACAATATGTTAGTATAAAGATAAACATAGGGCTGGGTGGGGTGGCTCACACCTGTCGTCCTAGCACTCTGGGATGCTGAATTGGGAGGATCGCTTGAGCTCAGGAGTTGGTGGCCAGCATGAGTAAGAACGGACCTGTCTCTACTAAAAATAGACAAATTAGGGGCCCCGTCTCTACTAAAAATAGATAAATTAGCCAGGTGTGGTGGCATACACTTGTAGTCTCAGCTACTTGGGAGGCTGATGTAGGAGGATGGCTTGAGCTGAGGAGTTTGAGGTTGCAGTGAGCTATCATGACACCACTGCGTTTTAGCTGGGGTGACAGAGTGAGATTGTCTCAAAGACATAAACACATTTTCATTTTCTTTCATGTAAAAGTTCACTTTTTTCCTTCTCACCTTAAAGCAAAAACACTTTCATGGGCTCCTGGAAGTATTGTGGGCCTGCGGCACTGTGTCTAGTGTTAAATTGGTCCTGGGGAAAGGGCAGTAAGGCCTTAATAGAGGACCCTAGCTTGGCTGGCCCCCACACCTGTTTGCTTCCACATTCGAGACTTGCCTGCCAGCTCACACAACCTCCGAGCATGAGAGGCTGCTGCCCTTCTAGGCCCCCCAGACCTTGGTGCTTCCCCATTAAGAGGTACTGACAGTTGGGGTGGGAGAAAATGCTCACAAGTCACATACCTGGTAAAGGTATGGGACCCCAAACATACATATGCATTTTAGAGATAGGCTCTCACTGTCACCCAGGTTGGGTTGCAGTGATGTCATCTGTGATGTCATAGCTGACTGCAGCCTTGAACTCCTGGCTTCAAATGATCATAAAGAAAATAACCACTGTGGAGAGGAAGTGGAGAAATTGGACCCTGTAAAGTGCAGCCTGCAGCCGCTTTGGAAAACAGTTCTTTAGAAAATAGCATGTGACTCAGCAATTCCACTCCTAGGTATACACCCAAGAGAACTGGAAACTTGTCCACACGCAAACCACATGTACAGAGGTGCTCATGGCGACATCATTCATCATAGCTAAAAGGTGGAAACCACCCAAATATCTGTTGGCTGATGGCTCAAAAGTGTGGTCTGTCCACACGGTGGAACGTTACTCCGGCATTAAGGAGAACGAAGCACTGACAGAAGCTACAGCATGGACACACCTTGAACACGTGCTGAGTAAAAAGCCGGACACAAAATGTTCCATCATGTGATTCCTTTCTACGAAATGTGCCCGCCCCCCGCCCCCATTGTAGGCAAACCCATGGAGACAGTATAGTTGTTGAGGGAGTGCAAGGGATGGGGAGTGACTGTAATGGGTGCAGGGTTTCCTTTTGGGGGGATGGAAAGGTTCAATTAGTGGTGATGTTTGCACAACGATGTACTAGAATCCTCTGAGCTGTGAATTTTACGGTCTGTGAGTTATATCTCAAAAGTCCACATAGTGCTAGTGTGCGTGGAGGGCTGGTTGGCTCTCAGGCTCTGCAGTCCTTCCTCCAAGTCCAGGTTCTTCCTTTGTATAAGGGAGCAGGCTGTGAGCTGGGACGATGTGGCCTTGTGAAGGCAGGGCCAGCAGGGCTGGAGCCAGGAGGGTGGGGCTGCCCTGGGTGGGGAGGGAAGGCCAGGGGGAGGCTCCTGGCACCTGAAGGGCAAGAATCTCAGGCATGTGGCCCTGAGCCCATGTTTCCAGAGGCTGGGCGGACCCCAATTCCAATGTTGGACCCTGGGGTGGCCTGGTGGGCATCTGAGGGTCCAGTGGCCGCTGGCTCTCAGCCCTGGTCCTGGTGGTGGAGCCAGGCATGAGTCTGCCCCACACCAGAGCCCACCCAGCTCCCTCCCTGTGACAGGCTGGACTGGACTGCAGGGAGGGTGGGGAGAGCTTTACAGGTCTTTCCAGCTGGCAGCCTGACTAACCAGCTCATCCAGGCTGGGGGTGGGGTGTAGCCCTAGGCACAGACCAGCCTCTGACCTCAAGGGGTACAGGCTGGTGGCATGGGGCTCCTCCCGAGGCAGCCTCTCCTGGGGCCGGTGCTCCTCCTCGTCCTCCTTGTGGTGCTGAGCTGTCTTGGGCCCAGCCTGAGCCTAGGTGAGTGGGGTCCAGGATGGATGTGCCTGGCCAGACCCAAGGGGCTGGGGCACCTGCTGGAGTGGGCCCCCTGTGACGGGGAGGCAGCCCTAGAGGCAGCGGCCGGCCTCTCATACCTGTCTCCAAGGCCCCCACCGCTCACCCTTGTGCCCTGTGCCCACAGAGCTGATCCCCTACACGCCGCAGATAACAGCCTGGGACCTGGAAGGGAAGGTCACGGCCACCACCTTCTCCCTGGAGCAGCCTCGCTGTGTTCTTGATGGACATGCCAGTGCCAGAGACACTGTCTGGCTGGTGGTGGCCCTCAGCAATGGTAAGGGGCTGCTCTAGGGCCTAGTGAGTATGGGGGATGAGGGGCGTGGTGGCCCAAGAGTCCCTCACTAGCACCTGCAGTTGTTAGGTCTGCTGGGTGGGTGTGGATTGGGCTCCAACCTGATGGGACCAAGTCTGATTTGTGTCCGGACTGTGTGTGGGGGGCTCAGGGCTGGAGGGTGGTGAACTCAGGCACCCAGTCGGCATGACAAGGCCCATCTCCCCGCTACATCCCCATCTATCTGCTCCTCTGTCCTGCAGCCTCCAGGGCCTTCCAGAACCCGCAGACCCTGGCCGAGATCCCGGCCTCCCCACAGCTGTCCACTGACGGCTACTACATGACGCTGCCCCTGTCCCTGGACCAGCTGCCCTGTGAGGACCCCACAGGGGGCAGTGGAGGTGCCCCTCTGCTGCGGGTGGGCAATGACCATGGCTGCCACCAGCCGCTCTACTGCAACGCCCCCCTCCCCAGCCCTGGACCTTACCGGTGGGTCAGTGGGGCCCAAGGCCCAGGAGGAGGGGGTGGGTACCAGGAGAGGTGATGACTTAGTCAAGGTGGGAGGGGACTTAAAGCTGCAGTCAGGAAATGGCCTGGGGGCTGGGTGCAGACCCAGTTCAGGGGATGTGAGGCAGAGAGCAGGAGAGATGGCTCCCATCACCTTTTACAGATGGAGAAACTGAGTCACAGAGTGCCAAGTGGCCTGTCAAGGTTGGGGTGGAGCCGGGAGGGGAAAGCAGGTGTCCCCCCAGTGTCCAGATCACAGCTGTCTGGCCACAGTCAGGAGGCCAGGTGTCCTCAGGGGTCTGGGCCTAGGGGGAGCAGGAATGCAGGGTGGGTGTGGCTGGAAACTCAGAGCCCCTGCCCCTCTCTGCCCTCTCACCCACCCTCCGCGTCCCTCTCCCTCCTGTGCTACACCCTGGCTCTGCTCCACCCTGTCCTCAGCAGCTACCAGCACCAGTGCCAGCCTGCTGCGTCCCTTACTGTGCTCAGACCTCCCAGGGCTCCTGCCTCCCACGTTCTTGGTGCTGGGACCCTGCCTCCCGGTGACTGAGCATAGCCTTCCTCCCTGTCCCCCACTCTCCGCTGGGCCTTTGCCATGTCCTTCCCCATGGGGGGTGGCCCTCACTCTCCTTCTGTGGTCTCAAAGACCCCTCTTGGCCAGTGCTGCTTGTCTGGGAGACCTGCGGCCCCTCCGCGCCATGTGCCCTGCAGGGCTACCTCACCCTGCTCATTGTATATGTGACGTTTAGTAAAGGGCCACTAAACCAGCATGCCCAGCCCAGATTGAGTGTCTGAAGAGGGACTGCCCTGGTGGACTGGGGCTTCTGGTGCAGGTCATCTGGCTGGAGAGGTCACAGAGGGTTTCAGAGCAGGGCTGTCAGGTCATTCCCTGGGGCCTGGCCACAGGGGGTCGCCTGCCTGGGGCAGTTGAGTGTCTGAGCCTCACCCCACCTCCCCAACTGCCACCTGCCTCCAGCGTGAAGTTCCTCCTGATGGACACCAGGGGCTCACCCAAGGCCCAGACCAGGTGGTCGGACGACATCACTCTCCACCAAGGTATCACCGCGGGGAGGGGCGCCCTGATTCCATGGGCTGTGGACTCACCTGCCTCTCTGGCCGGAAACCCTCTGCACAACTGTCATGGGCCAGCCCCATCGCCAGGGGCACCAGCTCTGCCCATCCCCAGTGCTCGCCAACCCTTGGGTGTCCTGTCCTGAAACACGGGGGGCCAAGCCTGTGCCAGCCCGGGCTGGCTGGGAGGAGAAGGGCATAGAAGCCAGAGTTAGGGTCTGGGCTGGCAGGGAGGACAGCGGGTTCTGAAGGTTTCTCTGAGCAGAGCCCAAGAGGTGAGAGCACGAGTCACCAGGCTGAGGAAACTGAACGAACCTAGTGTCAGGTGTCAGATGTGGGGGTTGCCTGGGAGACAGACCAGGGCTGTGGGGTGGGGCTCTTGTCATCTGAAGGCCTTGACTGCTGGGCTCCAGGGAGCCGGGCAGTGCCCCGCTCAGTCCTGAGGCCTGCAGCACCCTGCCTGCCACTTGCCGGCAGCGGGTGAGTGGGCACATGGTGGGAACAGCCTACAAGGTGAGACCAGCTGCAGCCAAGTGTGGCCCAGGCTGGCAGAGCACAGATGCTGTGCTGTTCTGAAACGGACAGATGAGTGGGTTCAGGGGCCTGTCTGGGGACACGAATTGGCCAGACCTTGAGGTATGAGTGTGGGTGGGGAGGGCAGGAGGTGACAGCCAGCTTGGGGTCCAGGGACAGCCTCCCAGCAGCCACTGTGTGTGCAGGGAAGGCCCCAGGCTCCATCGACACGTGGCCAGGGCGGCGAAGTGGCGGCATGATTGTCATCACCTCCGTCCTCTCTTCTCTGGCTGGCCTCCTGCTCTTGACCTTCCTGGCAGCCTCCACCGTGCGCTTGTGAGTGGTGACACCCCTAGAACCCCTCGCCAACAAAGAACCCCTTTCCTCTCCCAGGCCCCAGCCCGGAAGCCCTCCACTCACGCTGCCATTTGAGCTGAGCAGTGCCCTTCCCAGGGACTGTGTATCTCTCCCCTCCGGGGTCAGTGAGGTGGTCCCACAGCCCCCCTCTGAGGGCAGGTTCAGGGAGGAGTGGCCTCGATCCAGCCTGTCCCTCCGTGTGTCCTTGGCCAGGGCCCTTCCCTCCCGGGCCTTGTCTTCTCCACATGGCCCTCTCTCTGGCGAGTTAATGACCTGACACCAGTGTAATCAGGGTGGCCACCTGGAGGAGGCAGGCCTCCAGCTGGTGCTAGAAGGGAGGAAGTTGGGATCAGAAGCTGCCGGTGAGGGAGCTGGGAAGGGGAGCAGGCCCTGACCTGGCAGCTGCCCCACCTGGCAGGGGCACACACCTCTTCTTCCTCTCCCTGTCTAGCTCCAGCCTGTGGTGGCCCGAGGAGGCCCCTGAGCAGCTGCGGATCGGCTCCTTCATGGGGAAGCGCTACATGACACACCACATCCCGCCCAGCGAGGCCGCTACCCTGCCTGTGGGCTGCGAGCCTAACCTGGACCCCCTGCCCAGCCTTAGCCCCTAGCCTGGCCCATGAGGCTGGGGGTGGTGGCAGCAGGCGGGGAGCCAGTGCACAGCCTCATTCCCTGCCCTGTGCCCATGTCCCCCAGCCGTGTGCCTCTTCCCCCAGCATAGCCTTGTCCTGCCTGGACCCGCCCCAATCCCCCTTAGCAGCCTGGCTTCTGGCTTGGCCATTTCTCTCCTTCTCCAGCACCTGTAAGTTGTATGCGGGACAGTTTGGGGGAGGGCTGTCCCCACCTCTGCTCTGCCTGACCTCCTGCGAGCAAGGCTAGAGCAGTGGATAGAAGCTTCCAGACCCCAGGAGGAGGCCTGCAGAGGACCTTGCTCTGTCCCATGCAGGGTGCTGGGCTTATCACAGGACATATGAGGCCTGAGCCACCCTCTGTCCCTGTGTCCCCATCAGTGGCTGAGGCCAGAGTGAGGACTTCAGAGGCACCTCCTCTGTCCTAGGCACAGCCCCTTATGAGGGGGACCCACCTGCCAGAAGGTCAGACAGTGCAGATGCACATCACGACTGTCTGCTACTGATTCTGGCCACCACTTCTAACCCCTTTATGTACACGGATGGCTCATGCACTTATCCACTCCACAAGCATTTACTGAGCACCTGCTGTATGCCACACAGTGTTATCCATGGAGCTTCAAGCATAGCCAGTCCTGACCTTGGGTGGCTCACCACTCTGGACCTCAGATGACTGCATGTCCAGATATGACCTGTTACTGTTGTTGGGGGGCTGTCGCACCCTGGACTGTCACCTCAATGTGCTCGCGCTCGCTGGGACCCACGAGCCCCTGTCACTGAGGCCCTGTCACCAGGAAGGACACGCTCCAGAACCCCAAGCTCCATCTGTTCACAGGGCTGGTGGTTCCCATCATCGCCACACGGAGGCGCCAGAGCACCGCAGTTAGGCCGTCGCACGGCCCGAGCGCATGCGCGCTCCTATTCCTGGCCCCTCCCACCCCGGGCTACTTGAAGTCTGGAGCTGGCGCCGCTGCGCAAGGTCTGCAGAAGTCAGGACTCCAGGCCGCCTTCTGCCGAGCCAGAGGGATGAGTCACGCTCCTGCCTGAAAGCCAACTATGTGCCGTCCAATCCATACAGACACAGCGATTTTCTAGATGGAGAAACTGAGGCTCGGTGACTTGCCCGCTGCACTCTGTCGCCTGCCACTGGACCCCGTGCCCCCTGGGCCGCCCTCCCAGGTCCTCTGGTCTGACCACACTGCCAGCATGCAGGCCCTGCCTGCGGGGAGCACCCGATGGTGGCCTTTGGGCTGCAGCCCTCTTTGGAGGTGAATAAAGGTGGTCTGGCTCCTTCACTGTGCCCGGAGTGGTGCCTGCGCTAGGACAGGGGCGTTGCTCCCGGGAGCGCAGCCGCCCTGTTCCGCCTCTGCCCCCAGCTCTGGGGCTGCCCTGAGCCTGTCCCTTGATTGGTGTCCCTGCCTACTTTGGGGTGTCCCCACCTCCTAACTGCCCCAGAGAAACCCACTCACATGTCTAGGGGCCACGAAGCCCACTGCCAACACAGTATCTGTGGATTCAGCAGTGCTCCCTCCCAGGCAAGCACTTCACTTTCAAGCCCTTAAACCTCTCCTCCCCAGAGGTCTCTCCCTGATCCTGCCTGCGCCTCTCGCAGCCCAAGTACGCCTTCCAGGAGTAGACACAAGCAGATTCAGTCATATACTCTGGTGACATCCTGACATGGGAGCCAGCCCTTTGGGCAACCACTTTTAAATTCCATTATAGAGCCCAGGTCCCTCTCTGCCTCTTGGAATTGGGAGAGGGTTGAATCCTCACCCCCATCAGCTACCCCAGCAGAGCCTTCTCACGCTGTCTTGTCCACACCCTAGACACCCAGCTAGGGGCCTGGCCAGGGAGGGGTATGGCAGGGAGGAGGAGGGGCCCCTGGTGTTTGCTGAATGCAAATGTTAATGAATGTTCCCAGAGCCAAGGATCAGCTAGGAGCAGGCATTGCTACAGACTTTCTTGACCTGGGTCCCTCCTGCACTTGCTCTTAGTGCCAGAATCCATGCTGATCCCAGGTACAGCCCTAGTGGCTCCTCCTGTGGCTGTCACTCCCTTTGGCACAGCCTCCTGACCTCGTTGGGGAGCTGCTCTCACCCCCTGGGGCTGCCTGGGGCCTGACCTTGGAAACTGCCTCCAAACAGACATGGCAACACTACGGGGTCAAGACTAAATCATAGCCCAGGGGCCATGGGGGCCTAGGGCAGGCTCCTGGCCCCATCCGAGGGTCATGGGCGCTTCCTAGAGGTGATTTCCAAGCTAAATCTGGAAGGGCAAGTGGAAGTCAGTCAGCAGAGGAGGAAAGAAAGGAGACAGGAGAGGGAGCTCCTCAGACCACGTGTGTTACCATATCCACAAAGGGGTTCTGGCCTAGGTCTGTTTGCTCACCACACAGAAAGCCAATTACTGAGACAGCGGGGATTGCCAAGGAAGAAAGGGAAATTAATATGGTTGATGCCAGCCAGGAGACAAAAGAACTGCCTCAAATCTGTCTTCTCAACCTGGGCAAGAGTTTTTATAATGGGTTCAGGAAGGCAGCTACATGCTTTGGGCAGGTTGTGTTAAAATCAAGGTGTGCAGGAGTCTGATCCAGAAGTCACAAGTTAGTGATGAATGGCGAGTCTTGGCATTGTTACCTGTGAAGAATCCATTTCTGGATTCCAAAAACCATTTCTGGAAAACACAAAGTAAACAGATCAGCTAAACAGAAAGATTACAACATTTTGGTCATCCAGCCCTACTGGCCTGGGAATCCCTAAACACAAGAAAGCTACAGGGAGAACATAGATGCCTGGGAGGGGGAGGGGGCACTTTGTGTTTGTTCATGGATCTGATTACAGCTGCCCCCTTCTTTTTTTTCCTTCCTCAATCTTGGGGAATCAAGAGTGTTGATCGATCTGTCTGCTTCCTGCTGAGATGGGACACAGTTGGGGTATGAGGAATGAAAATACTGAGCCTGCTGTTGAAAGTACAAGTCCTAAGTTGATGGTTAGATGTCTCCAACATCATCATAGTGCTTTTGTCTATTGTTTTATAGCAACATTTTAACTCACATTGGATTAATATATTTGCTACCAGGTAAATTAGAAAAATAATTAGTAAAGGGAGAGAACAAATTTTAGGATCCCAGAAAGAACAGAGCAAAGTTCCTAAGGAATCTGAGTGAACAATCTGAGAATTCTCAGAATTCTCAGATTCTGAGAACCAAACTTCCAGCCCTAGTCTATCCTTTCCTGCGTTGCATTCAAGAAGCCTGCAGTCTGATTTTAGCAGTATGTGCTTTTACTTCTGCTGAAGTATTTATATACCTGTAGCATGAGGAATTAGCCATAACACAAACACCCCTTGTTCTGCTAAGATATAAGCAAGAGCTACACAATTATCAAGAACCACTCAGTCTAAATGTCTAATGATTTTTTTTTTTTTTTTTTTGGAGATAGAGTCTTGCTCTGTTGCCTGGGCTAGAGTGCCATGGCGTCAGCCTAGGTCACAGCAACCTCAAACTCCTGGGCTCAAGCAAACCTTCTGCCTCAGCCTCTCAAGTAGCTGGGATTACAGGCATGCGCCACCATGCCAGGCTAATTTTTTCTGTATATTTTTAGTTGTCCAGCTAATTTCTTTCTATTTTTAGTAGAGACGGGGTCTTGCTCTTGTTCAGGCTGGTCTCGAACTCTTGACCTTGAGCGATCCTCTGCCTCGGCCTCCCAGAGTGCTAGGATTACAGGCGTGAGCCACCGTGCCCAGCCTAGTCTAATGATTTTTGCTGGGGAGCTATCATAGCTGCAGTTTCATTAGCGATTGTCATCAAGGTTATGGACAGGTCATTGATCAGCCACCACCCCCCATGGCAGTAAGGTAAACCCAAAGAAATATCCATCCCCATCTAGGATCCCTCCCAGGAGATACTGGCCTGGTGTTCCCCAGATGGACTCTCCATCCAAAATTCCCCTAGTAGCCCATGAAACCAATTTTATAGAAGGGGCCCAGTTGGTATCTGAGTCATCATGTGCAGAGAAAGGAGCAGTAGAATAGCTTAATAAACATTGGCCATCATCTCCCTCTTTAATGCATGTGCATTTAAGGCTCTCCAAGGCTCTCCTTGTTGACATACAAAAACATATCCCCTCAGGATACAAGTCATAAAGTCACATGGCTGATAAGCTTGCAGAGATATTTCTTCTAACCAAGGGTCTGGGGTGGCCAAGTCACAGCCCTCTAGGGGAGATCTGTCCCAGGAGTCTAACATTTTGGCTATAGGGCATGTTATCTGGATCCCTATTAGGGGAATATACTTGTTTCCCATCAGTCTGATTCTGAGGGTTTGTAGGGACCAGATGTCCCCATCAGGAGGCTAAGAAGAAATGAGGGGGCTTTTGAGTCCCAGTCGTTGACCACGTGAGTCTTACTCAGCATTCAATTCTTTTTTGATTTCAGACGTGTTCAAAGGTACATTTGGGGACATCAGAAAAAGTTATACACCAATTGAGTCAGGGGATCATGATGGTGTAGGACCAACTGGGATTTCAGGTAGTGTATCCAGCATGTGGGTAGATTAGCTGAAGAAGCAAGGGTCTGAGAGATTTAAACTAATGAACTGTCCTTCCAAGCAAAGGAGGACATCTGCCCCAGTGGGGCCATGCGAGGTGGAAAGAGACCCAAACAGATCACTTGTACACTTTGGGTTGTCCCTAGGGGCAGAATTCTTCTGTGTCCAGTTCCATAAATCAGAAGGGGTGGATGGGCTGGAAGCCCACATCAATCCTGCCAGTTGTGCATTTTCATTCACAACCTCCTAGAGGACCCTGTCTTGGAGGAAATCATCCTGCTGGGAGGGAGGGAGGAGCTGGCCAAACCGTGTACCCTAACAGTGCACAAGGGAGAGACTGTGTCGTGACGCCTCCCAGGACTGTCCTCAGAAAAAGGAGAGTGAAAAAGAGATGGTGAGGAGCCAACAGGGTGAAATAGGGGTCCCCGCTCACAGGAGAGATAAGAAAGGGATTCCTGGGCTGGGGACGGTGGCTCACGCCTATAATCCTAGCACTCTGGGAGGCCGAGGCAGGCAGATCCTTTGAGCTCAGGAGTTCGAGACCAGCCTGAGCAAGAGTGAGACCCCTGTCTCTACTAAAAATAGAAAGAAATTAGCTGGCCACCTAAAAATATATAAAAAAAAATTAGCCAGGCAGGGTAGCGCATACCTGTAGTCCTAGCTACTCAGGAGGCTGAGGCAGAAGGATTGCTTGAGCCCAGGAGTTTGAGGTTGCTGTGAGCTAGGCTGATGCCATGGCACTCTAACCCAGGCAACAGAGTGAGACTCTATCTCAAAAAGAAAAAAAGAAAAAAAAAAAAAAAAGAGGAATTCCTGGAAGGAGTGATATGCTTGGGGCTGGAGCGGGTGTCAGCCTCTTCGGAATAAGAATGCTCCTCCAGAGTCTTGCTTTGTTGCCCTAGGCTAGAGTGAGTGCCGTGGAGTCAGCCTAGCTCACAGCAACCTCAAACTCCTGGGCTCAAGCAATCCTGCTGCCTCAGCCTCCCGAGTAGCTGGGATTACAGGCATGCGCCACCATGCCCGGCTAATTTTTTCTATATATATTAGTTGGCCAATTAATTTCTTTCTATTTATAGTAGAGACGAGGTCTTGCTCTTGCTCAGGCTAGTTTTGAATTCCCGACCTCGAGCAATCGCCCGCCTCAGCCTCCCAGAGTGCTAGGATTACAGGCGTGAGCCACCGCGCCTGGCCTCTCCAACCTTTTTGAAGTCTTCTGTCCTCTGTGCTATTAATAAAATAGAATCTCACATTGAATCTGTCCTGCTTGTTTGGATAAAGAAGCATAAAAGACTGTACATAAGGGACTTTGTCGCATTTCCCAGCACGGTGACAGAATAAATATCAGCAGAGAACAGTGTTATAGTTTAGTGATCCATTATGGGACTAAGTTTCCCCAGACCCAAGAGAGTACTGTGGCCAGACAGCATTACAGAAAAATACCATTTTCTTTTTCTTCATGAGCTACTAACTCTATTCAGCCCAAAGGGCTGCCCTCAGGGATTGAATTCTGTTTTGGCACGGCCACATACCCAACCACTCACACAACCATTCGATACCCCCAAAAAGACAAACAAGTGGGCCGCAGTTCCAACAAATGCGCCTGGGGCGGGCCAGATGGAAACGGTCAGAGAGTTCCCACTCTTTCAACCAACTGGGGCTCTTCCAACCCCAAATCCAACAGGAATCGCCTTGGAGTCCCCCAGATTGAGAGAGGTGTTGTGTAGTGCCCCTAAATGGCACTGGCCCACCGGGACGCAGATACCAAGACCCCGGAACTCATGCTTCCAAGGCACTCAGGGACGTGCTGGAAGCTGACGATGGCAGGCCACCAAGCCACAAGCAACCAACCCCATGTGGGCCACCAAGATTGGTTACCAAACCCACAAGGGGGTTCTGGCCTAGTGCAGGTTGCTCACCACACAGAAAGCCAATTACTGAGGCAACGAGGATTGCCAAGGTTGGAAGGGAATTTATTACAGATGACGTCAGCCAGAAAATGGGAGAATGCCTCAAATCCATCTCTCTGACCAACTGAGCATAGGGGTGTCTTTTCTTTTCTTTTCTTTGTTTCTTTCTTTTTTGAGACAGGGTCTCATTCTGTCATCCTGGCTAGAGTGCAGTGGTGCCATCATAGCTCACTGCAACCTCAAACTCCTAGGCTCAAGTGATCCTTCTGCCTCAGCCTCCCAAGTAGCTGGGACTACAGGCACTTGCCACCATGCCCGGCTAATTTTTACTATTTTTAGTAGAGACAGGGTCTTGCTCTTGCTCAGGCTGGTCTCAAACTTCTGGCCTCGAGCAATCCTCCTACCTTGGCCTCCCAGAGTAATAGGATTACAGGCGTGAGCCACCGTGCCCAGCCTAGAGGGTAAGGGTTTTTATAATGGGTTCAGGAAGGCAGCTTCATGCTTTAGGGCAGGTTGTGTTGAAATCAAGGTGCTCAGGAGTCTAATTCAGAAGTCACAAGTTAGTGATTAATGGCGAGTCTCAACATTGTTACCTGTGGAGAATTTGCCTATTCTTGGAAATAACTCAAAAGGTAAAAAGGTTAGCTAAACAGAAAGATTGTAATGTTCTGATCAACAGCCCCTACTGGCCTGGGAATTACAAACATAGGAAAGCTACAAGGAGTACATATATAGGGGGGGCCACTTTGTATTTGTTCATGGATCTGATTACAACTCCCCCTTCTTTGTCCATTCCTCAATCTTGGGGAATCAGAGCGTTGATCTATCTGGCTGCTTCCCGCTGAGATGGGGTGCAGTTGGGGTGCAAGGAGTGAAAATGCTGAGCCTGCTGTTGAAAGTACGAGTCCTAAATCGATGGTTAGATGTTCCCAACATCAGTACTTGAGTGCTTTGGGTGGCATGATAGGTGACCAGGGGACTGGGAGGAACCAGGCCTGGACCAGGGCAGATAACAGGGGTGGGAGAGGAAGGGGTGGGTTCCAGAAATATTCGGGAGGTGGCCGTAGGATTGGGAGATGAGGCTTCTGCCGAAGGCCTGGGTGGAAATGTGAAATCCAGGCCCTCTGTGCTGCGCAAGTGTTCATGCCACCTCACTTGCTTTACGGCAGCTCCCCAGGAAAAGGGGTTCTGGGGACGTCACCTTAACAGCAGGTGTGTTCTACAGAACTTTAACAAATTGTTAATATTCTGTGAAGCCTACCCTGGATCAGCCGGAGTCACCTCGAGAAGTGCCTGGCTGTGGCTTCTGCCCTGGGCTGTGCTGGCTACCACGCCAAGGTGTCACAGAATCCACAGTCACCGCCCTGCATGGGCATGGGCATGGGCATGCTGGGCCCACGCCATGGTGTTCTGCCCCAGAGCCACACTCAAGAGAGTCATCAGCCAGCCCCCAGCCCCACATGGGCTGGCTCGTGACAGTCCTGAGAAGAGCTCGTGGGTAGAACCACTGTGTGAAGAATCTTTTATTAAAAGGTGTTTTAAAATTTCCCCAGGACTGTAAATGGGGAAGTGCCACAAAATCCACTGGCCCATAACATAATGGCTCCGCGGTTAAAAACAAGTTCATTGTTAAAAGGGAAAAGCAGCACTGTTGTGGGGGTGATGACTTGCGGATGATTCATCAGGCCAGAAATCGACGGAATCAGGTTGGCAGCAGGTGGAAACAGGCAGCTGGCAACGCCTGTCCCTTGCTCTCAGTTCTGCACTCACTTTCGTTCCCTGGTGTCTCTGACCACTGCTTATCCCCACCATCCACGCAGCCCCAAGCCGATGGCCTTGGTCTCTCGCTGGGATGGCAGCAGCTGCCTCTCACTGGGTCCCTCCTTCTGTTCCTGACTCTCATCCTGAGGGACCAGGTTATAAACCTGACCGAGTCGCACCTCTGCTCACAACTCTTCGTGCTGCAAGAACAGAATCTAGATCCTTCCATGATCCACCCATTGCTCTTCTGTATTCCAGCCACACAGACTGTTGTTTACCCCTCCTGCCACAGGGTCTTTGCACTTGCTCTGTCCTCTATGCTGTCACTCTGGAGAGCTCAGCCCTCCTCACTGTCCATATGGGGTCACAGGTAGAGCACAGAGTGGGTGTCTCCAGCTCCTGGCCACCCTGCCAGGTGGTGAACACCAACAGCCCAGCCAGTGGCCTCCCTGGAGCCCCTCCCATCCCTGCCCACAGGGGACTGGGAAGCTGCCCAGCCCGTGGTTGAGGGCGGGTGGCACCACCTTCTCGGGAGGAGCTGGCAGGAAACCGGAGCCGAGGGCCACACCTGACTGCTCACTTTGCGCCTGCGACTGTGCCCTCCCCTGCAGCACCCGCTACTGGCAGGACGGCAGGCCTGGACGCCCGCCCCGAGACCCCACGGGCACAGCAGAGGGCTCAGATCCTGTCCCTGTCCTCAGGGACCACCTGCTTACAGGGAGGCATACCCCCCGTCACAGCCTGAATCTTGTCCCCTCGAAACCCCTGTGTGCGAGTCCTAACCCCAGAACCTCTCAGAACGTGACTGTTCAGAGACAGCCTTTGAAGCAGTGACCGAGTTAAAACGCCATCAGGGTGGGGGGTACTCATCCAATCTGGGGTCCTGGTAAGAAGAGACACAGACACATGTGCATGGAGGAAAGGTCACGGGTAGAGGCAGCAAAAGGGTGGCTGTCTACAAACCAACCATAGGAGACTGGCCTCGGGAGGAACCAGACCGGCTGCTACCTTGATCTGGGACCTCCCCCCTCCAGACCTGGGAGGACATAAACGTCTGTTGTTGTAGCCACCCCGTCTGTGGTGTTTTGCTACTAATGTACCCCCATGACCGCCTGGGGGGAATGAGTGATCATGGAGGTCGGGTGATCACTGTCAGTGATCACTGACAGGGCGGTGTCAGTGATGGTTAACTGACAGCCACAGGCAAAGAAGAGGCCCGGGACCTTCCAGGTAGAAGGAACCTGATGCACAAAAGCTGAGAGGCAGAACAGGTCCTGGGGTGACAGCTGAGCAGGTTGAGGCCTTCGTGATGAACTTGGGAGAGTGCAGGCTGGAGCCTGCCTGCCTGTGCTCCTGGCCTCCTCCCCCTGCCTCCTCCCTGCATGTCCTAGAGGGGCCCCTCTCCTTCCGCCCCCCTTACTGCTCCTGGCCGGGGTGTCCCTGACTCCTGGGAGCCCAGGATCCTCCCTTAGTTTCATCTGCTGTGTGAGCCCCACCAGGCTGTCTGCCTGTCTCCCTGGCCTCGGTTTCCCCTCAGTAAAGCAGGTGTTGAACCGGGAAGATTTCTGAGCTCCCTTTGGGCTCACGCTTCTGCTCCAACCTCCCCGGAACCCCCTCCCTGTGGGTGAAGCAGCCCCAGGGTAGCCATGGGAAAGAATGTGTTGCCCTTGACAACCATTCTTCCCCCTGACTTGTCCCCCTGAGGGACAGAGAGACTGTCCCATTAATCATCCCATTAATCATCTGGCCTCTCCCTCCCTCCTTCTGCCCTGCCCTCCCTTCCCCAGCACAGGTGGCTCAAAGGCCCCAAGAAGGCTTCATGACCCTCGGGGCTGAGATCATCAGACTTCTCTGGGTGTCTCTTCCACGGGAGGGGGTGGGGGGGGTCTCTGCCAGGCAATGCTGGAGTCCAGGTGGGACCTGGTCTAGGAAGTGCAGTGCAGGGGGAGGAGCTATGACAGGGCTACACAGGTGGGCGGGCTGGGGGAGCCCAGGGGAGACAGCAGGGCGTCTGAGCTGCAGCCTGGGCTGAGGGTGGGGAGAGGAAGGCAAGTGAGTCAGGCAGCACAGAGAGTTTATCGAGTGGTTCAGCTGGCTGGGGTGAGGGGGGTATGGAACTGGGGTTCGAGAGGGTGAAGTTGGCCAGGCGTGGTGGTTCATGCCTGTAATCCCAGCACTCTGGGAGGCCGAGGTGGGAGGATCACTTGAGCTCAGGAGTTCAAGACCAGCCTAAGCAAGAGTGAGACCCCGTCTCTACAAAAAATAGAAAAATTAGCAGGGTGTGGTGGTGTACCTGTAGGGCAAAGCGTGGAAGGCCCTGAATGCCATCCCAAGGAGCTGGGCAATGCAGGGATGTGCAGGTGAGGGGGCACAGACTGGGTTTAGGAAGACCTTCGGTGGCAAGGTGGGCATAAGCCAGGTCTTGGGGGACAGTGTCTCCCATGAACACCCCACCCAGCTGCTCTCAGGGTCGGTGCTGGGGAACTGGGGTGCCTGGTGGGACCTGGGCTCCAGTCCCCTGACTTAGGCTTCAGCACAGAAGGCTTCAGGAATGCAGGAAATCTTCGAGCCATGGAGCCCTTCTCTCAAGCTAGGACTTCTGAGCTGGGCGGGGACATCTGGGCCAGGAAGATGGGACCCAGCAGGGAAGCTGACTTCTGCCTGGAAGCTGTGACATTCTGGTCATCAGCCTGATACTGAAACAAGGTGGCACCCATGGGCCACCTGACCAGACATGCAGAGTAGGGAGGTGTCCCTAATATCCCTCAAAAATAACTGTTGGGGCCGGGCGTGGTGGCTCACGCCTGTAATCCTAGCACTCTGGGAGGCCTAGGCAGGCGGATTGCTCTAGGTTAGGAGTTAGAAACCAGCCTGAGCAAGAGCAAGACCCTGTCTCTACTATAAATAGAAAGAAATTAATGGGCCAACTAATATATATAGAAAAAATTAGCCGGGCATGGTGGTGCATGCCTGTAGTCCCAGCTACTTCGGGAGGCTGAGGCAGGAGGATTGCTTGAGCCCAGGAGTTTGAGGTTGCTGTGAGCTAGGCTGACTCCATGGCATTCACTCTAGTCTGAGCAAAAAGCGAGACTCTGTCTCAAAAAAAAAATAAAAAATAAAAAATTACTGTCGGGCACTATTGTGGCAGACCCAGGGCCAGTGCTGGAGATAGTGTCAGAAGTGAACAGACCCACCCCTGCCCCTGTGAAGTTACAGTTTCATGGAGAAAAGAGGCTTTGTCCAAAAAATTAACCAGTGACTTACAATTGTGACAGAATAAAACATGTTGTAAAGTTGCTGTGAGCTACGATGACGCCACTGCACTCTAGCTGGGGAGACAGAGCAAGACTGTCTCAAAAAATTAAAAAATTAAAATTAACTAAGAAATTAAAAAAATTAAAAATACTTTCGAAAGAAAAAGAAAGAAAAAGACCGTGCATGACCATAAAAAGACAAGTGACAGTGCTCCTATAGCAGTCGGGCAAGGGTCCCGCTTTACATGTCCTGCTTAACAATCCACCCCCACCATTGCTTGTGGGGCCACTTTTATGTATGATGTTCTCATGCGCAAATAGGCCTGTCTCCAACCCTCTCCCTGTCCTACTGCTCTGTGTCCCACGCAGGTCCGGACACCTGAGGTTTAAGCTTCACAGTGAGTCTGACTCGGGGAACTCCTATAAGAAAAAGGCCTAAAATCCCATTTAAAAATAGTTCTGAACAGAAAAGTCATGGAAATATAAACTCAAATGCTTGGCACATATATCATGAGATGTTTAATCTCCCTAGAAAGCTGAGAAATGAAAACTAAAAACAAGATACTGCTTTATTTCCATTGGATTGGTAGAAATTAGAAAGTTGGATGACAGTACTGATGAGGAGGTGGGGAAACAGGAACTGTCATGTATGTGTTACTGCTGGGGAGGTAACCTTGTACTTCCCTGCTAGAAACCAGATTGGCAGTATTTAGCAAGACTGTGTGCATGTGCCCTGTCACTTAGCTGTCTTACTCCTGGATAAAAGTCCCAGAGAAATCTTTCTACATGTCCTTAAGGGGACATGCGTGGAGATGCTTTCTGCAGGGCTGTGTGTGGCACAGGGACACGAGAACATCCCTGGGGGATACAACTGTGATATGTAGAGCATGTTCACTATGAAATTTTATCAGAGAAGCAACTGATTCAATGTATGCACAATGGAGCTTAAATGGTGTTCACTGAAAAAAGTAAAAAACAGAATGAAGCCTGCAGCACAAAACACAGAGACACCCAAACAACCTTGCCAATTTTGCGAGATGACACACATATTCCAGGACTGTAGCAACCAGCCTCTGACATGACCCTGGTGCCTGGTGCCTGCTAGTCATGCCCTGGGGTAGGCCCCTCCCACACTGTGTGTGGGGTGTGGTCTGGGTGACCAATAGAATTCCACAGAAGTGATGGTTTGTTGCTTCCAAGGCTGGATCATAAAAGACGCGATGCTTCCGCGGCTTTCTCTCTCTTGGATCACTCACTCTGGAGGACGCCAGCTGCCATGTCGTGTGGACACTCGGACAGCCAAGAGCCACCTGAGTGAGCCATCATAGAAATGGCCCTTCCAGCCCCAGGTGAGCCTTCAGATGACGGCAGCCTAGGCCGACTGTTTGACTGCAACCTTGTGACAGCCTCTGAGAGACCACCCAGCTAAACTGTCCCCAGATTCCTGACCCTCAGAGTCACTGAGATGACAAATGTGTATTATTTTAAGCTGCCAGTTCTGAGGTAATTTGTCATGCAGCCACAGGTGACTGACACAAGCACATACACCAGGTTGGCTGGAGTAGGTGCCTGGAGGACAGTCTACGAGTGGGACGGAGATGAGGACAAAAAAACAAAATAAATCCTGGCCAGGTACGATGGCTCATGCCTGTAATTCCAGCACTTTGGGAGGCTGAGGCAGGAGGATCATTTGAGGCTAGGGGTTGAAGACCAGCCTGGGCAAATTAGCAGGAACTCCATCTCTACAAAAAATTTAAAAAATGAGCCAGGCATGGTGATGCTTGCCTGTAGTTCCAGCTACTCAGGGGGGTGGGGGGAGGGTTGAGGCAGGGGGATCACTTGAGCCCAGGAGTTGGAAGCTGCAGTGAGCTGTGATGATGCCACTGTACTCCAGCCTGGGCAACAGAGTGAGACCCTGTTGGAAAGAGAAGAAGGAAGGTAGGAAGAAGGGAGGGAGGGAGGGAGGAAGGGCCTTGTGCAGAGTGGGGAGGGGGCTGTGCAGAGCAATCATGAAATGTGCCACAAACTGAGAAATAAAATGAATCCTTTGCTCCCGCAGATCCCAAATTCAACGCAGATTAGAAAAAAGGAAAAGAGAGAGTCCTGCTTTTGGTCAGGGGACCTGGGGCTGATTCCCCGCTCTGCAACTGACCCCCATGGGGCTGCAGGAAGTTCCTCTCTGGAACTGCTGGGCACAGTTTTCTGGTGTGCATGAGATTAGTCACGTGCCCGCCCTGCCCACGTCTGAGGACCATGGAGGTGATGAGTGATGAGCAAGAACGTGCTTTCAAAAGGGGAAACGAGCTCTTCTCATGTTCCTTGGCATCTGCTTTCAACTGCCTTTCAAGGAGGAGAGAAAGGAAAAAAGTACGTTGTATATATATGTGTGTGTGTGTGTGTGTGTGTGTGTGTGTGTGAATACATATACAGTCACGTGTTGCTTAACAACGGGGATACATTCTGAGAAATGCATTGTTAGGCGATTTTGTCATCAGTTACCACATCATAGGGTGCACTTACTGTAACCTACACGGTGTAGCCTCCTACACACGTAGGCTCTCTGGTCTGCCTATTGCTCCCGGGCTACGAACCTGCACAGCGCGTTACTGCACTGAACCCTGTAGGCGACTGTAACAGGAACCACTAGGCGAGAGGAATGTTCTAGCTCCATTCTGATCTTATGCGACCACTGCTGAATACGTGATGTTGGCTGAAACGTCGTTATGTGGTGCATGACTGTGTATGCACACAAAGAAATATTATATATATATCTGTCTTATCTATATATACGAGGGAGAGGCCAGAGAGCAAATACAGCAAACTGTTAACAGCTGTGAAGCCGGTGGAGGCTGTACCTGGGTGTGCACGTGTCTCTCGCCTTTTCTGTAGCACGAGTGTTTGTAGAATAAAAAGTCGAGGAGCTAGAAAGAAAGCCTTTGTAAGGCCCAGGCTGGCCTGGACTTGCCCCAGCCAGACCCACTGACACTCACGTCCTCCCTCTTTTCTGCCTTCATGCCTGCGCCCGGGCCGAGGAGCTCTGCTCTCTCAGAGGCCACTGAGTCCCTTAAAATCCTGGCTGTCTGACCTCTGCGTCCTGTGACCAAATGCTGATTGCAGATGTCCTATGTCTGAAGCTGCCAGCGACTGCCAGGGTGCTGCAATACCCACTTTGTGGGGTGCCCTGTGTGAGATCCTGGGAGCCCCCAGGCTGGAAAAGCCGGTTCGTGCCTTCACGGGGCTTTCAGCTGGAGGAGGGGGCAGACACTGGGTGTGCACGGGGCAAATGTGCTGTATTAATAAATGCATCAAGCACATTACAATAGTCACGAGCTGGAGGTGCCTGCTGGGTGCTGGGGGGCATTTGAGGGCATGGACACGAAGGCCAACTAGGGGATGATTTCTGGCAGTGCCACCTCCTGGGGTGTAACCGGAGGAGGAAAGGTGGCCGTGTATTGAAGGATAGCAAAGTGGCAGAGGGACAGAGGTGCAAGAAGCAGCACATGCACTGTGACAGGCTGTCTGGTGGCCTCTGGCCGGGCCTCACCCAGGCACACCAGGCCTCACCTGCCCCATTCAATGTCCCTGGAGCTCTAGCCCTGACCTCACCTGCCTTCCTGAGCCTCAGCCCTCGTTTCAGCCTCTAGTACCTTGGGGCTGAGTCCATCACTGATGAAACAGAGTCATTTTAAAACTTGGAAAATCTGAAACGTTCAGCTAGCATGTCTGAGTACAGAGTTGGTCACGAAAAACCTACTGGGTAATTATACCATGTTGATTCACATACAGTAATTTTCATTTTTGAAGTTCACTGTAATAAACAATTGGCACAGCTCAAGTATTTTTGGAAAGAAAAATAGAGTGTGTGGGCTGGCCATCAAACAGAGCGTAAATGCATTATGCCAATCAGAGAATGTTTATGGTTGTTTGGAAATTTTAAAACAAAGGCCTCCCCAAAGGAGGGAGTTGGTGCTCAGCTGGCGTGGGTGCGGGGACCAGAGCCATTGGCAACCTTGATGAGACCCTGAGACCCAAGCCAGGGGAGTTGAGGGTGGAAACAGATGGTGGCGAGACCAGAAGGTGTGGCAGGTGATGAGCAGGTGCAGAGGGAGGCTGGGCTTGAGGGATCCTCAAAGCCTGATCACACAGGAAGACGGCGTGGCTCTCTGCAGAACATGCCCTTGGCTTGGCCTGGGATGTGTGTCGTCATGGTGATGGGTGCTTGTGAACCAGAAAAGGACTGTGAACTGTTGCCATGGGGAAGGGCTCTTTGATCACCTAGTTGAAAATAGCTTGGTAACGATGTGTCATGTGATGTTTGAAACCAGGCCGGGGGTACGATTGGTCCATTCCTGTGAAGAGCAACAGCCTTCAGGTCTGGAAACCACGATGCCTTCTCTACGCTAACTCAGGCCTTGGATGAGACAGGACTCCTGGGTCCTATGACAAGGACGACTCTCTGACAATGGTCAGCAGTAGGGCCTGAATGTTTGTGTGCCCCCCACCAAATCCATGCATTGAAACCTAATCCCCAATGTCACAGTATTAAGAGGTGGGGCCTTTCGGAGGTGTTTAGGTCATTCATGGGATTAGTGCCCCTGCACACGAGACCCCAGAGAGCTTCCTCGACCCTTCTGCTACGTGAGGACGCAGCAAGAATGTGCCATCTATGAGCCAGAAATCAGGTCCTCACTAGACACTAAATCTTCCAGTATCTTGATCTTTGACGTCTCAGCCTCCAGAGCTATGAGAAAAAATATCTCTGATTTATAAGCAGTGCATGGTGTTTTGTTATAGCAGCCTGAATAAACTAAGGCAATTAGCCTCCCACCCGCCCCAGAGCAGGCTGGGCCCCAAAAGGGTGGACAGCACATGGCTGGCTAGTCCATGAGCAACAGGAAGGACGCTGGCCAGGGCAACACTGAGAAAGAAGGGAGTCACTCTGGGGGGGCAGGGAAGAGGCTGGGAAGTGATAGTTGAGCTGGGTTTTGCAGTAGTGGTAGAAGTTTTCTCCTTGGGGAGGAGGTGATCCCAGGCAGGAGAACAGCACATGCAAAGGCTCAGAGGTGTGAGGGAGCACTGGGTGCTCTGAAAAGGAAGCCAGGAGCAGTGAGGGAGCCTGATTGGGAAGATCTAGAACTTTAAATACCTGGGGGCCAGTGACTCTCAACCTCTTCCCACTGTGATGCACTTGAGGTTTCCAGCGTTTCCTGCTTATAACAGAAGTTCCTTCCAGAAGTTTTTCCTGTGAGTTGGGGTGGACATCTGCATCTTCCCAGGGAACTGAGATGTGTCTTGTTCAGGGGAAGCCCCCTCTTCACCCAGGAATGGGGGCCATGGGTGATGACAGTCTTGGATTTTCAGCAGAGAGACACCCGGTGAGATTAGGAGGGTGGCTCTGTCCAGGTGTGGGGGCTGGGCTGAGGGAGCAGGTGCTGCAATCCAGGTGAGAGGCCATTACCATCACCATGCTCTGCCCACCTGCCCTGGGCCCCATCTGGTAACTTTCTGTCTGGAGGAGGGACTGCCCTGCCCTGGCAGGGTCTGAGGTGGAGCAGGCCAGGCCACAATGGTGGGGGGCGGGGACTGTATGTGATCTAATCCCCAGCTTTGCCCTGGCAGCCTGGGTGCTCTGGGTCAGACCCCCTTCCCTGTCCTTGCTAGGAAGTGGGGGTAACTCCCTTGCCCCCAGGGGGCTTCGAGGAGCCCCCAGTTGCCAGGTTGGGGACTGTTTGGATGAGGAGATGCCGTGGAGTGGGTAGGTGTGGCAGCATTGTCACTGGGCAGCCTCTGCCTTACTCAGCCCCTCCCTGGCCAGGCCCTCCTGGGTGGGGGTGGGAGTGTCGGGCTCATCGTGCAACCATTATTCCGCTCAGACCCTCCCTGGTGATGCTGAATGTCGGGGCGTGCTGATTCTGCCCCAAACCTGTCGGACCAGTTGTTTGGGAGGAGGGGGCACCTGGGAGGGGCACCGGGAGATGCCAGGAGTGGCCTCCCCCAGCCCGGCACAGGCGGAGGAGCCTCCAGGGCGGTGGACACTGCAGACAGACTGCTGGGTGCTTGGCCTGGCCATGGGACACAGCGGGGGACAGTCCCAGCTGCTCATGCTGCTGTTGGTGCTGTTGACCCTCGTCCAGCCCCGGCAGGGCCTGGGTGAGTGCAGGTGGGCGCTGGCACAGGGCTGGGGAGCGGGCCCAGGGGGGTTCAGAGGGACAGCCCGCCACAAGCTACCACTAGACAGACACTTATCCCCCACCAAGACTGGGCGCCATGGTCCTGCCTCTCTGTCTTTGGGATTCTCACCCCCAGTTCACACACGTGGCTGCCCACCCTCTCCTCTTGTTCCCCAAGGAGAGGGTTAAGAAGTCCCGGAGGTCAGCGCTGGCCCAGGAAGCTCTCTGGTGGGGGCTGCGGGCATCGTCTGCTCTTAAACTAGATGGGCTGAGAGGTACAGCACCCCGCATCTCTGCCTCTCCCCTCCTCTTTCCAAACATTGAGTACCTACTGCATGCAGACTGCCCTGGGCCTCAGAGATAGGGCTGAGCCACCCATGACCCACAGGAAGGTTCTAGCCTTCTAGCCTTTGGCATTCAGCTGAATTCAGTGGGAAAGAATTGGACTGAACCGAAGAGGAGAGTGTGCCCGGCCCCAGCATTGGGGGCTGGGGAGATGAGGACACTGTGGCCCTCCCCTCAGGGAGCTCAGGGAGCAGGTAGGGGGTACGACTCCCCTGTGGCATGTGGCCCCCGGTGCTTGTCCCTGCCCCATACCCTTTCCCAGGGGAGGCTGTGAGGACCTGAGCGGGGACAGGTGCTTTGGGGAATATGCTTTGGGGCTGGGGTGGGAGGTGGCCCCAGAGCCCACGGCCCCCTCTGGGCGGTCCATGTCCAGGCCTGGGGGCTTAGTCAGGGGACAATCCTGTGTCATCCCCCACACCCCTCCCAAGCTGCTCTTTCCTCTCATTAAGCAAACCAACCTCACATAGGTGGGGGGGCGGGCCAGAGAAACTCAAGCTCAAGGTCACTAGGCATGTCAGGGGCAGAGTTCAGCTGAAGGTACAGGCTCCCCCCAGATTCAAGTCCCATTGCAGCAAGGCCCAGAAGAAGGTGCCTGCCACCAGGGCGGGGCCTCCCATGCCTCCATGCCTGCCCTTCCCTGGGAGACCCAGTGACATGGGGGAGCAGGGCAGGGCCTCCCCGTGACCTCACGTAGTGCCCACCCCAGCAGTCTCCCAGGAAAGGGGCCAGGGACTGGACTCAGGCCACCTCCCCATGTCCCATGGGGCACAGAGTTGCCAGGGAGATGTCCTGACAACGCCTGGCCCGACTTCCCATGGAGTTCCCCTAACGCCTCCCTCAGACTGGGGCTCCCAAGAAGGGTCTATGTCTCCCCCCTCAGACTGGTCTGGGGGCCCAGTGGGAGCTTGTTGTCCTGTTCAGCCTCTGCCTCTGCCCTTCCCCTCCCACCCCCACAGAGCACATCGATTATGTGCCCCGGCTCTCGAGTGCCACCCTGGCGGGGAGGCTCACCCAGTCCACTTTCACCCTGGAGCAGCCGCGGGGCCTGTTCAGCAGCCCCAACATCTCAGACCAGGACACCATCTGGCTGGTGGTGGCCCGCAGCAACGGTGGGTGCTGCTGGGGCCAGGCCTCGGTCTTCCCTCTGCGAAATGGGCAGACAGGCCTGAGAGGAGCAGCAGATGGGGGCAGTCAGGGAAGGGGATGGTGCTGTATGGGTTGGAGCCTCGGGAGGGCTGGCAGGCCTGGTGGGGTGGGGATGGGGTCTTGCCCTCGTGGCCCCCACCGTCTGACTGCAGTGCCACCCTCAGTCACCCAGAGCTTCAGGGCCCCAGAGAGTGTAGCGGTCAGCCCTGTCCCTGCCGACTTCCCCCAGAGTGGCTACTACCTGACGCTGGTGGCACACCGGGCGCTCTACTCCGGGGGCCAGGCCAGCAGCCAGCTCCGTGTCCTCCGTGTGGGCAATGACACCCGCTGTGCCCCGACGACTAGGGGCTGCAACCGGCCCCTGCCGGACTCGGGCCCCTACAGGTGAGAGGCCCTGCCAAGCCCTGGTGGAGGTGGGGGTGCTCCTGCCCACACTCAAACCCGAACCCGCAGCAGCTCCTAGGAGGTTCCCAGCGGCCCAAGCAGGGCGCCCCGTTCTGCTCCAGCTTCGACAAGGGGAGGGTGAGGAGGGCGGGGCCGGGTGGCCTCGCTGCATAGTCCCATTTTTCTTGGGCAGAGGGCCCCACCACAAGCCTCAGTCCCCACGGCTGTCTGGACCACTCAGGTGGAATGTCCCCATCCAGACTAGGCCTCCCCCTGGGCAGTGACTAGACTCCGCCCCTGTGTCCCTCACTAAGTCCTTGACTCACTTGTGTTCCCTGCAGAGAGGTCTAATGCCCTCTCCCTATTTTCCAAATCAGGGCACTAAGCCCCAGAGAGGGTGAGGGATACACCCAAGGTCACACAGCTGGAAATGTCACATCTGAGCCCCTTGTGTTGGGAGTCAAGGGGACAGACCACAGGCACCAGGGCCTGATGGTTTCAGGATCTGGGGGACCCCACCCCCAATGCTGGGTGTCCTGTTCAGGGTGAAGTTCCTGGTGATGAATGACAGGGGACCCGTGGCTGAGACAGAGTGGTCCTGGGAGACCCAACTGCCCCAAGGTAGGGAGCCAGAGGCACCCGTCAAACAGTGGGGGCGGGCCCAAGGGGAGCCGGCGGACTGCGGTGGGCTGGGGGAACAGACCGGCCTGTCAGAGGCACGTGACCATTCTGGATCTGCAGGTGCCCCCCCCCAGCCGCACCCCTTCGCCCCCATCCCATCTCCTGGCCTGGGGTGGAGGGCGTTGGCCTGGAAGCTGCCCAAGGTCCCATTTTCGGATCAAATAAAATCTCTTTTCCTGCCTGGCTGTGCAATCCCCATGACCGCCCCTCAGCCCAGACGCTCCAGGTTGTCCGGGGGGCCCAGAGCGCAGGCACCGTTGTCATCATCGCCATCCTGTCGATCCTCCTCGCTCTCCTCCTCACGGCCCTCCTCGTTGTGCTCATATACACCTGGTGAGTGGTCAGGGCTGAGCCCGCGGGGGTCGGGAGTGGGGGGCACAGGGCCTTGAACCTTCCCTCGCCTGTCCCTCCCCTCCCCCCGCTTCCAAGCGGGCACCGCCCGCCCCCTGGTGGCAGCAGCTGGGATCGCACGTGGGGGTGGGCAGGGACGCCCCAGGTGGAGGTGAACCGCTTTCAGGCCAAGCTCTAGGTGTTTCGGCAAGACGTCAGACAGAGCTCAGGTGCTGGGGCCTGGCGCACAGCAGTATCCATGGGCTACCTAGAGGAGGAGGGAAGCCTGGCCCCCAGTGGGGTTTGGGGCGGTTCCACGAAGGGAGTGGCAGGGAGGTGGGGAACTGTGGGGGCTCCTGGGCAGGAGAGCCCACGGGCAAGGCTGGGGAGGCCGGGTGCCCAGCAAGGAACTGGGCTGTGTCCTGTAGCCTATGTGAACCAATGGTGGGTTTTGATCATGGGAGACAGATAATGTTTTAGAGGGATCCCGGGGTTCTGGGAGAGAGGGAGAGAGTGTAGGGGCCTGGCCGCGACCACGGACCGGAAGCGAGGGGTGGGATTGGCAAGGTCTCTCTTTGGTTAATTCTGCCTGGCCCATGGAGCCTCAGTTTCCCTTGTGCAGCAGGCTGGGGAACTAGGCAGTGGCTGCGGGACCTCTTCCCAGCCCTGCCTTCACTCTCCATGTCTCTCCCCTCTCCTCCCCACACAAGCTTCGACAGCTGCAAGAGCGCTCCCATCTCGGGCCCAAGAGAGACAGTGAGTGTGAGGAGATACACCACCCATGATGCGTTCAGCACTCCTGCCGTGGGGGGCTCCTGAGGGCCTCCAGGAGCGCCATCACCCCATAGCATCTCCCTGGCCCGGGCTCTGCAGCCTGGGCTGGGACACAGCCTGAAGCTTCCGAAGCCCTGGGAAAGATTCTTTCTAGATGAGGTTGGGGGAAGGTGTCCTTAGCCCAAAGCTTGTGCCAGTTAGAAATAAATGTCCCCAACACCTGTGTGTGACATTGTACACCTGGGAAGTCTTCCTGCACCACTGCCCCCAGCCTGGGGAGGTTCCCAAGGGGACGCAGGCCTAGGGACGAGGCTAGGATCCTAGGCCAGCAGCCCCCTGGGGCAGGACCTGCCTCTCTGCGAGCCTCAGTGTCCCTGTCTGTGAAAAGAGATGGTAACCCTGGCCCCCTGGGACGCCGTGAAGCTAAACCAAGGTGAACATGCCTTGGGAGCTGTGAAGACTACAGACCCATGAGAGGTGCTCCCCTGTCCTGCCCAGCCAGCTTTCTCTTACCCAAAGGCCACGTCACCAGCACTTGCCGTCCATCCCACCCAAGCTGGCCCCTCCTCCTGGCTGGAGGACTCTGGCCATCTGCCCCCCCTGCCTCCAACTCCTCCCTGGAGCACACAAGAGGTGCAGCTTCTAGACCTCACACCACGTGTGTCCATGCTTCTGGGTGGGGCAGCCCAGGCTGGGGGGGCAGGAAGTATGTGTGAAGCTGCAGCTCCTAAGAGCAGACCCTAGCCCCAAACCTAATGCAGGGCACGCAGCGTTGATCAACAGCCCTGCTGCGTGCCAGGCCTGACGATGGCCGATGCAAGGTGCCACCTCTGTAGGGGGAAGACAATACAAGGGAAGGAGGGAACAGGCACCAAAGGGTTGGACTGTTTGGGGGTTCAGAGGGGGCTTCTTGGGGAGGTGTGGTTTTGGAGAAGGAGAAGGACACCTGGGCAGGGTGGACATAGGAAGGGTGCCCAGGCAGAAACAGTGACAAGTTGCTGGTGGGCAGGTTGGGGAGGGTGAGTGAGGGATGGAAGAGAGGCTGGGAGACACCCCATGACACAAGGTGGGACCTCACCCTCTGGGGCACAAGGTCAGGGGAGGAGGGTGCTGGCTGGGTCCCAGCTGCCTGCCTCTGGGAGGTGCAAATGGCCCTGATGGGTTTATTGTCCTGAGCAGACACATCCGGCTCCTGCCCTGGAGGAAATCCTCAAGTACCATGTGGGGCAGCCAGGTGGGGAGGTGCAGGCAGGGGACAGGGACAAACAGACTTCCAGCCTCTGTGAGTTAAGCCATGGCCTCTCCACAGCCTTTTCAGAGCAGCCATGAGCCCTGACTCTGGGGCTGGGTGTCCCCAGACAGGTAACTCACCCTCTCTGGGCCTCAGTTTTCCATGATGTAAAAAGCAAAGGTCAAGTGGAGTGAGCTATAAGATCCTGCACTCCACAGACCTTCACCCACGCCCCGTGTGGGTCAGGCCCTGGCAGGAAACAGATGGTGTGCTGTCTCACTGGGCAAACGAGAGCGTCTGCACGGGTGTGGGCAGCGTCAGGGGAACCAAGGAGAGATGGTGACCCCAGGATTGGCTCTAATGGGGCCATGAGCACTCCCTGAGCTGTGGGGAGGAAGGGAGTGGTGCTTCCAGAACCAGCCAACAGTAGCCATGGGTGATAGTCCCTGGCAGGAGTGGGGGCTGTAGGTAAAGGCATGAAGTTCCCCGAGGGCTCTGCCCTCCTGCCTCTGATCTCGGGCTGGGGCCTCCACCAGCTGTACCTCGCCAGAGGCCAGAGGGCAAGGGTCTGAGGGGTGCTGTGCATGGAGGTCAGCACCCTGGGCGCAGAGCAGGACAGAGAAGGGCGAGAGATGGCTGCCTTTGTGCCAATCCCATGGAATCAGACCCTTCCTGCCTTCTGCTCTCTAGGCTGGAGGGGGCAGACAGAGGGCTGCAGAGCCTGGGTGGGGCGTGCAGAGGGGGCTCTGCAGGGGCCGACCCCTGAGTCTCAGAGGACAGCTGCAGAGAATAGGGCCCCCAAATGTCCCCTTCACTACTTCCCTGCCTCTCCCTTGAGAACACCGCCTGCCTGAAGCCCTCCTGTGTATAACCTACCCATATGCTCCAGGACATCAAGGTGGGGCGTGTGGAGTCCAGGCCTGGCTGTAGGGAAAGGCCCAAGCCAGGGTGCGAGGCCCCTTAAAACCATTGACTATTTTCCCCATGGAGCAGGGAGGGAGCCTTGTCGTGGGACCTGCTCCCAGGAAAGGTGGATGTCGGGCCCCAGTCCTGGCCCTGCCTGGCCCGCCCTGGGCCTCAGCCTCCTCACCCATGAAAAGGATGGACCTGAGGGAAAAGGATGCCCAGCTCTGGCCCTTGGGACACTCAGTCCCTTGGCATTCACTCACTCACTCCCCCACACACTCACCAGACAGTCACTGACTCCAGCTAGCCATGCTGGGCACTGACACATGTTGTCCTGGCCCTCAAGGCCAGCCCATCTCAGTGGCAGCCAGATATGTATAGGGGACCCTCAAGGGACAGAGAGGCACACCCTGTCTGCCGATCCTGTGTGGGGGTTGCTTGGAGGAGGGACACAGGGTTGGTCTTGATGGATGGGTAAGAGGCCAGAGGGTGGAGGGGCATGGGGGGCACTGCACGGTGGCAGGGGCTGGCGGGTGACACTGGCTCCCTCCCAGTGACCACAGGGAGTGGCCACACCAGCCCACTCAGCACTCCAACTCTCAAACAAATTCTCAAGACAAACCTGGGTAAACAGACTTGGGGACATGAACTTGAGCCATGAAATGACATTCAGTGTGCCATGTGTCACCAGACATCAGTCTAATAAATGGACAAACAATAAGGTGGGGGACCTGGTGCACCTCCATCTGTCTCTCTCTCTGTGTCCCCTCTCCATGTCTCTCACTCTTTTCTTGTCCCTGTTTTTAGCTTTGACAAGCCATGGGAATGTGTCTCACATCCCGGGCGAAGCTGTCTGAGCTGGCCCAGACACGGGCACAACCCATTGTCTCCCAAAAAACACAAGATATAATAGAATTGGGAAGCTGCTCTGCTCTGGGGTTGGGCCCGGTGGGAAAGGGACAAAGTGAATCAGGAATGAGAAGGGAGAAAGAACAGGTGTCAGGAACAGAAACCATTCATAGCTGTCCCCGGAAGCTGGCAGGTGGGGGGGAGTCACCCCTCCCCCTGCAGGCCCTGTCCCCAGCCTCTCTCCAGACACCCCACTCCTCCTCGAGCAGCAGCCAGGACTGCACCCCATCTTTGGCACGGGAGCTGGGGCTGTCTGGGAACTCTGGCTCATGCAGAGGTCTGAAGGCCTGGGGTGGGGGCAGAGGAAGAAGCCCGGCAGGCAGGGAGCTGTGGGGTGAGGGAGAGGGACCAGGGTGCTTTCAGGTCTGACTCCATCAAAGTGACCTCTCTGGGGACAGTTCCCCAGCTCAGGGGCACAAAGATACAGGAGGAGTGATCTGAGAGAGGGGTCTCTTTGGGTCCCACGGCCCTGCTGTGGGGCCCCCTTCCAGGACCCATTGGTAAGCCCTGGGTGAAATGCAGGCTGTCCCTGGGACCCCCCTGGGGACTTTCAGGGATGCTGGGACTCTGTTGCAGGGGCTGAAATGCCTGCCTGCTGGGCAGGTCTGAGCTGTGTGGAGTCAAGACCCAAGGTTCCTGTGTCATCAGGATGACAGCCATTCTGAGCCACCCTCCACCCACCTGCCATCCCCTTCGCTTGGACCCCAAGCTTCCTTGCCCTCCAAGCCCAGCTAAAAAGCCCTCTCCTTCTCCCACCCACCACCCTTCCACCTCAAGTGGTTTGTCCTCCTCTGAATGACGACATCAAGAATATCTCCTGTTGCCCAAGACACAGGCTTGAAATCTGTCCCTGGTGGGGTGAAGGGACTGAGGGAGACAGACTGGGAGCAGCGGACAGAGAGACATGGAGACTTGGATGCCTTTGCCAGCCACCCTGGAAACTTCAGCCGAGCCCAGGGAGGTGAGGGTGACCTGGGCAACCGCAGCACAACTTCCTGCAGGCAGGACCTGGGCCGAGCAGTCCCCATGTGTGAGCCCTGAAGTCCTTGGGGCCATCCCACGATTAACCTCCTTTCGCAGATGACAAAACCCAGGGGGATAAGTGCCATCAGGGTAGGGAACACAGGAAACACGGCTAGGTGCTGAGGGGTCTTGGAGGGTCTCGGGGCCCAGCAAGTGGAGATGGAGAAGAGACCTGGGCGTAGCAGGAGCAGCCCAGGCATGTGGACGCCGCTGAGGAACAAGTCCCAGAGCCCGTGGGAGCCTGGTTGCGGGGGACGGAAGGGGCTGGGCAGGTGGAGGCCACTATGGGATAGGAAGGGTCTGGGGGCAGGACTGTACCCAGAAGGCTGCGGGGAGCCCCCAAGGGGCTTTAAGCAGGTGAGTCATGAGTGCACGTTCGGAGTTTGCAAAGCAGACCGAAGAACCAAGGGGGGGAGGGGACTGGTCCAGCTGTCCAGCCCTCCCCCACTCTGCCATGCAGACCTGCAGAGTCTCCCTGGGGACTGAGCCCCTGCCCAGGACAGCACCCTCTGCCCAGGACCCTCAGATCTGTGGTCCCCAGCGGGATTTTTGGGTGGTCCCCTGTTGTTCCTCACTCCCACCCCCGGCTTCCTCAGCAGGAGGAGGAGGCAGGGCATTTCCACTCCCTTTCTGGAAGGTTCAGAAGGTTAACGAGTGCAAAACACGTAACTCCATTCCGGGGGACGAACTTCTGGGAAGAGAGGAACCTGGGTCTGGGCTGAAGGCCAAGGGCGGGTGGGGGGTGGCAACTCTGGCCACGGCGCCTGTCCACTCGCTGCCCCAAGGCCCTGCCTGGGTCCCTCTGACCAGCCACCGACCCCAGAGGGGTCTCCGTGAGTGTCAGAGACACTGACTGGGGACTTCTCTGCCTCGAACAGCATGGAAGGCCCCTTCTCCCGCTTAGAACACTCAGGAGGTAGACACTTAGGGCAGGGGTGGGTGTGGCTGATGTGGCCTTGGTCGTCCCCAACACACCTGCCTTGGCTCCAAGGCTTGGTGGTCAGGGTGAATGGAAGAACAGGTCCTGAGTCCCGCCTGGAGCCTGGAGAGATGCCAGGCCCCTGCTAAGGTACCAAGAAGTTAAAAGCTGCCCCGGGCTCAAGCAGAGAGCCTGGACCTTGAGCCTACATCTCTAGACTCAGTCCCCAAAGTGGGACATTTGTCCCTAAGCTGTTCTCTCTACCCCACCTTTCTGTGAGTCCTAGGCTGCATGTGGCCACTGGGTGCAAAAAGAGCTTGGCCACAGTTCCTGTCCTGGGGTCGGGGTGGCCAGGCCATAGAGGAACAGATCCCAAGTGGACAGTCCCGAAGTGCCATGAGAGGTGCCCTCAGACTACATTCTGTGTCCCCTTGGGGGAAAGGGCTCCCTCTTTGTTGGCCAACCCCGTGGGCCCTTCAGCTGTGGGGTATGTCCAGGACACACAGGGGCAGGGGCAGAAAGCTGCCCTGCTCTGTCAAACAAAGGCTGAAGGATCTGGGGTTTCTGTTACTGGACCCCAGAGGGAGGTGGAGGAGAGACCTGGTTGGTCCCTGGGGAGGGGATAAGGACAGGTGTGAAATGCTGGCCTGCTTAGGATTTGGTGTTCTTATGCCTGCCCTACGAGCCAGCAAATCCCCAAGAGAAGTGAGTGTTTAGCCCCCCCAAAAGACACGGTGCAAGAACATTCCTAACACCCCCTAACAGGAAACAACACAAACATCCATCCACAGGTGCATTGATAGGAAACTGCGGGACCTCCACCCGCACGGTGGGACGTGCTTCACAAAGGAGAATGGATGGATTATCCACACACACGGCAGCATGGATGGCTCTCCGGGTGTTGTGTTGAGTAAGGAAGCCAGGCACAGAGGAAGGTACACCCTAGGACTCTTCCCCCACACACAAGCAAATGCAGGTGACAGTTCTCAACCATGGTAAAGTCAGGAGAGAGGTTATCCCTGGGGTTGGTGGCGATCGGATGAGGAAGTCTCCTGGACGTGTTCTGGGTGGTCATCTGCGACATGGTGACCAGGTGTAGGCATGTGACAACTTCCTCGAGCTGTTCACTTGAGGCTCATGCACGTTGCATGTGCAACAGAGCCCGTGTGTACTCAGCAAGCATCGGGGAACAGCCCGGAGAGCTGCAGGTCAGCAAGGCACTGGGTGGCGTCCAGCGTGCGTCCCGCGACAGCCATGCAGAAGGTTGGGGGGCAGAGCGGGGGCAGAGGTGCCAGGGGACAGTGAGGGTCCTATGGAGGCAGCTAGGGCGGGGGGCCCAGTGAGCTGAGGGCTGGGAGTGTCCAGAGGCCAGGGCTGCAGTTACTGCCGCACACAGGAGCCGTGGGAGCAGCTGGGGAGTGCGTGTGCCCAGAGGGGCTGTTGGATGTGACTGTGCACGCGAGCTCTCTGGGCAGCAGCCGCCACCTCCACCCTCCTGTGCCCCGCCATGGCTCCATCCTGACTCCTGGTTTCTGTCAGCCATGGCCCTGTCCCAGGCTGGGGGGAGGCCTTGGCGCCAGAAGCCATTACAGGTTTATGTTCCAGCCGCAGCAGCCTTACTGGCCTCATCCCAAGTCCCCTAGCTCACACACACATTTTTCTTCCTGTGGAGCCAGAACAAGCCGGGCCAGGGCTCCATGAAGACCGGTCCTGCATGGGGTGCTGTACACCAGGGTCTCCTTGGAATCAATGCTGTCTCCCCCAGTCCTGGGCCATCTCTGCTCAGGGAGTGCCCTCAGAATCATGCCTGGCTCGTCTGCCCCCACTTCTAGCCCAGCCTTTCTCCTTCCAGCCTGGACTGGCACCACCTCCTCCAGGAAGCCCACTGGGAGCACCTCCAGTGTCCGTGGGAGGAAGGTGTCCTTGGTTGTACCCAGAGACTGTGGCAGAGATCCAAACTCAAGACTTTAGATTCCCAGCCGTGGGCTGACAGGCAACACCCAGGACTCCTGGTTTTTTACTTGCCTTTCCATGCCTCAGTGTTCCACTTTGGGAAGGAGCAGCAGTTTCTACCCACAGGGGCTGGGGCTGAGTGGGTTGAGGGACTGCAGCTCCGGGAGGCCTCAGAGAAAGCGGCCTCAGAGCCCAAGACAACATGGAAAAGAGCCCACACTCTTCACTGTGGGCCTCGGTTTTAAAACCAGTATTCACTGCTCTCTGTCTAAATGGGGCAGGTGTCCCGATTGGTGGGTTAGCGGAAAGCCGGGGACAGCCCCTTGCAGCCCGTGAGTGCCTCCTGGCCTGCCCCTCCAGACTTCCCACAAACTTCCCCAGGCTTCTTGACATAGCTGTCACTCAGCCCGGAGCCTGCTGGGGGTCACTGTGCCCCTGGGTCCAGTCCAGAATCCTGTGCCCAGAATTTGCAGGCCCATAGCTGGCGCCCTGTGGCCTTTGTAGGGAGCTGTGCCCCCACCCCCCACCTTCTGCACCTGTCACCCGGCTTCCTTCCCATTCCCTGTTTCTCCTCTTATCCCCTCTTCTGGGCTTTCCCTTCCCCAGCAATGCCCTGGTCCCATCTTCCCAGGTCCTGCCTCCTCTTTGACATCCTCTCTGGGGGCCCTGGGCCAAGGCTTGGCACAGGCAGGAAAGACATCAGGAGCCACTGTTGGAGCCTGATGAGGGAGAAGGAAAGGTGGAGAAGGCCTTTCCTTCGGGCAGGGGCAGGCAGTTGTATCCAGCAGGCCTCGTGAGCACAAGGCCTCCAGCTCGTAAAAATCCTTGAGGTCTAAGAAGGGAAAATGCCTTGGCACCAAAATATTAAAGCCACAAAATTAAAAACTAGGAAATGTTTACTGAAACGTCTTCTAAACGTAACATCATGTCCACTTCAGCCACTGTTCAATGTAGTATTTCAAACCGCCTCACTGCACAGGAAAACAATTTGTAGGTCACATTTTCTCACTCTGGAAGAATCCCCAAGATTCCCAGGAATGCACGATGTTTGTAGAGAAACGAAGGCCAGCAGCAAAGCAAATGAGTTACTTGTCCCCAAATAGCTCCAAAAGCTATGTTATATAATTCTTTCCAAATATTTTTACAGTCAAAATACATGGAGAAAGTTGGGGTATCAGTGCATTTTTTTATTGTGGTAAAAAACCCACATAACATAAAATTTACCATCATAACAGTTTTTAAGCGTATAGTAATGTTAATTTTATGGACATTGTTGTGCAACAGATTTCTTTTTTTTTTTTTTTTTTTGAGGCAGAGTCTCACTTTATTGCCCAGGCTAGAGTGAGTGCCATGGCGTCAGCCTAGCTCACAGCAACCTCAAACTCCTGGGCTCAAGCAATCCTCCTGCCTCAGCCTCCCAAGTAGCTGGGACTACAGGCATGTGCCACCATGCCCGGCTAATTTTTTCTATATATATTAGTTGGCCAATTAATTTCTTTCTATTTATAGTAGAGATGGGGTCTCGCTCTTGCTCAGGCTGGTCTCGAACTCCTGAGCTCAAAGGATCCGCCCACCTCAGCCTCCCAGAGAGCTAGGATTACAGGCATGAGCCACCGCGCCCGGCCGCAACAGATTTCTTGAATGCTTTCATCTCACAAAACTGAAACCTTACATCCCTCGGACAACGACTCCCTTTCTTCCTCCCTCCAGCCCATGGTAGTCACCAATCCACCTTCTGCTGCTATTAATTTTATTATTCCAGATACCCAACATCGGTAGGGATCATGCAGTGTTTGTCTTTTTTTGTGACTGGCTTATTTCATTTAGTATAATGTCTTCAAGGCTCATCATGTTGTAGCATGTGTCAGAACTTCCTTCCTTTTTAAGGCTGAATGATATTCCATTGTGTGTCTATATACACCACATGTTGTTGATTCATTCATCTGTCGGACATTTAGGTCGCTTCCACCTCTCGCCTATTGTGATAACACTGTAAGAACATGGAAATATACATATCTCTTCAAGATCCTGTTTTCAGGCCGGGCGCGGTGGCTCACGCCTGTAATCCTAGCTCTCTGGGAGGCCGAGGTGGGTGGATCGTTTGAGCTCAGGAGTTCGAGACCAGCCTGAGCAAGAGCGAGACCCCATCTCTACTATAAATAGAAAGAAATTAATTGTCCAACTAATATATATAGAAAAAATTAGCCGGGCATGGTGGTGCATGCCTGTAGTCCCAGCTACTTGGGAGGCTGAGGCAGCAAGATTGCTTGAGCCCAGGAGTTTGAGGTTGCTGTGAGCTAGGCTGACGCCACGGCACTCACTCTAGCCTGGGCAATAAAGTGAGACTCTGTCTCAAAAAAAAAAAAAAAAAAAAAAAGATCCTGTTTTCAGTTCTTTTGGATATAAACCCACTCAATTCAATTGTAATCAGACCCTCACCATTGCCTAAGGCTCTTTGTCCATCCCCCAAAGGACCCATGTAGGGGTGGGGGTACTTCTGGTGTTGGGAGAAGTAGCAACTCTGTTCCTGAAGTGACTCAACAGAGGCTACTTCTTGGGTAGGGGCTGGTTCTGGAGGTTCTTCCAGGGCTCTTCCGGTGGGTGCTCAAAGCCCCAACTCTTTGCAACTGAAACACTTTTTCTTTCAGTGTTATTGGTCTGCTTTGAATTTCAGAAGCATGCATTGAAACTCAAGAGCTAGCCCCTGTCCTGTGCCCTGAGTGCACTGTGACTTTTGTGAGCCCTAAGCACTTTTGACTCGCATGTGTCAAGATATTCAAATTTATATTTTATGGTTGCTTTGGTATAAAAACAGTTACTAGTCAGGCTGGATTCATTATTATATAGCCATTACAATTATATTTATTTTTTTCCTTCTGATCCTAAAAGAAATTAAAAAATTTTTGTGGAGCTGAAAAAATACGTGGGTAGAGATACTCCAGTCAACTGCCCACATGGGTGAGGGGCACAGGAAGTTGGGGGTGGGACGGAGACACACATGGCAACACATCACAATGTGCCACACACTGGAGTTCCCAAACCCAAGACCCCCACATCCCTCCTCTGCTCCAAACCCTTCCCTGGGAGAGGCCAAGCTCGCCCTGGCAGCCAAGTCTACCACTGGCTGGGTCCTGTCTGCTTCTCCATTCTCATGTTCTGTGCACATGAGCATTCTCATGTTCAGGCCCCCTGCACCTGCCTCTTGGATGTTTCCAGAACACCTCAGCTGCCATCATGCCTGCACACTTTCCTCATGTTGTGCATTCCCTCCCCATCGTGCACAGCTCCAATCCTTCCTGACCCAGCTCCAATGGCACTTTTTCTTTTAAGAGTCCTGAAGTCCCCTTCCTCCTCTACATTCCCATTTATTTCCCTGCAGTAGCACTCATCCACCCTGTCATATCCATCCTTCCTTCCGTTCAAGTTCAACCATGAACCCCATTCAGGGCAGGGACCATGGCTGGTGCATGAGGCATGGCACACAGCAGGTGCTCAAGGAATGCTGAGGGAATGAATGAATGAAGAAGGGAAACAGCAAATGAGGGCAGTGGTCTGTCTCCTCTGTGGCCTACCAGAGAAGGAGGGTCTGGGCAGAACGGCAGAGCCAGGGCCGAGCTCCTGCTCCCTCCCCGCCCTCTGACTCACCCCCTCCCCAGAGACCAGTTTCTGGGAATGTGCTGAGAGCTTGGCTCGCCTCCCTGGCTGGATCCTGTGTTGATGATATTCTGCCCCGGGAGTCCCACAGGCTGTGCTCCCAAGCCACAGGGGCGATGCCCAGGGAAGGGCAACTGTCAGCAAGGGCAGAGGGGGACTGGCAGAATGGCAGAGGCCAAAGGCA
The DNA here is from genome assembly GCA_008750895.1 of Mirza zaza. NCBI lineage: Eukaryota > Metazoa > Chordata > Mammalia > Primates > Cheirogaleidae > Mirza > Mirza zaza. The sequence goes on from VSMD01022463.1 coordinate 77,102, forward strand.
GGGGGAAGAACTGCCAGGCAGCCCCCAGGCATGGAGCCTCCCTCTTCCTCCTGCAAGGGAGTGAGCTGCAGGAGTCTGGGCATGTCAGGGAATCTCAAGGAAACAGGGTGATGGTGCCTACTGCGCAGGGTGTCATGAGAATCAAATGAGAAACTATGTGGGTGCCCAGGGTCCAGGTGGCATCTAGTGGGTGCTAAAGGCTGTCATCTGGGGTATGACATGCACAAATTCCAGATCCTGCAGTGAATATTGTCACTCTGTGGGCTGCCCAGCAGAAGAACCCCTTCCTCCGTCCAGGGGGCCTCCCCCTCCCAGCACAGAAGCTGACAGCCCATCTCCGCTGTCCCAGCCTCAGTGCAGCGTGGGATGCAGAGTACAGCAGCTGTAGCACGAGCATCCGGTGTCCAGCACTCGTGTAACATGGGGTCCTGGGGCCAGGGCCACCAGCAGTGGGGGCGCCTGCACCAAGCCACTTGTAGAACAGGATTTGGGGCGTTGTTCTTGGCTACATACAGCCTTTGGGCCTGGTTATCTGGCCCTTCCAGAGAATCGGTGACACACCCGATAGCCATCTAATAAACCCTTTGGTGTTTATTCGGAGCTGGTTGGCTTCTTGGAGCCAAACCCCAGGGAAGTGTGGCCCAGCAAAGCGGGGAGTGGAGGGAGGGATGTGGTGGCCATCATTCAGACTCTAGTGCTCAGGAGAATTTGGTTTATGTCTACTTTGTGCAGCCCCAAGTACAGGGTAGGGTACACTCTGGGAACTACACTCTAGAAGGGCAGGTGACCAGGTCAGTGTGGGGTCTAGAACTCGTGGCAGGGGAGGGGAGCCTGGCTCAGAGCACAGTAGGCTAAAGACTCCCGGGGGAGGGTGTGGCATGCCAGTTGTACTATTCTGGGGAGATCAGCCATGGTTTGAGCCCCAGGGGCCACTCTGGAGGCTCGGCAGGGTGGAGGGCCCTGCCTTGCCCCAGCTGCCTCTGGAGGAGGAGATGAGCCTCCCAAGCCCAGGTGTGGACAAGGGGCCTAAGGCAGACACCAGAAGCCGTGGTGGGGAAGGAGCCTTCAGCCTGGGCTTCCCTGGGCCACCCTTGGGGTATGCGTCTCCAGGCTAGGTGAGGGGCCCGCATGCAGTAGATCCTCACGCTGGACTTGGCAGAGGCCCTCTCTGCCCACCCTCTCACCAACCAGGCCTCGGAAAAGCCCAAGCTTGGAGGAGTGAGCCCCCACTCTCCCAAGAAGCCAATATAGCATCTTTCCATCTCCCACTGGCCTGGCCCCAACCCAGGGGTAGGGAGGCAGGGGTGGGGACAAGCTTGGGGGATGAAGAAGCCAGAGGGGTAGTATCAAGGATGGCTGCTGGAAGCCCTGATAAATCACCTAAAACAGGCCATAAGTACCCTGAGAAGAGATGATTTTCTATATTCACATAGAGCTCCCACGATTGATAAGGAGTGGGCTAGTAGGGCATGAGTGAGCTGGCACTCTCTGTATGCTGGTGGCCCTATACATGGGAACAGCCAGCGTGTCAGGAAACCTGGAAAATCCTATGGACAACCTGCATGCACGTGTCTTCTGTCCTGAAGAGTCCATTTCTAGGAAGTTCTCTTCAGCTCCATTCACTCGCATGCAAAACACATGAGCCACGCTATTGTCTGGTCAAAGCAAATGATGGCAACAACCTGCCGGGCCACTAACGGGACAAAGAGATGTCTGCACAATGGCAAAGAGAACGGGGGTGCTTTTTGATGTATAGAGCTGCATGGCTCTCCAAGATAAAATAAATGAAGCTGTAAGGGTAAACAGTAAGCTACTATTTGTGTATAAAAGAAAAATATATATATATGCTGATGAATTATAGGCAAAGACTGTTTCCAGAAGGCTTCACAAGGAACTGGGAACAGAAGATGCCTCGGGGGAGGGAATTGGTGTGGCGGGAAGAGACTTACACTTCCTTGTAAGCTCTGCAAACATTCAATAGCTTTTGAATTTGGCAAAGTGTGCGTGTAGCATACAATAACAACATAGGAAAAGAAAACAATATAACGGAAACTAGAATGTGTGCTAGACATGCTCACACACAGATTCTCCTACGTGCCTTTGGCAGGTGTCACTGTTCCCATCACCTCTCTGTAGGAACCAGTCCATAGACTGTCAGGAACCGACCGCCCAGGGTCACCCTGCTAGGTCGTGGTGGAGCTGGGTCTGGGACCCAAGTATGCCCTCACGCTTAGGGCAGTGCCCTGGAGGGCAGGGGGCCAGCTGATGGGGCCAGTCCCTGCAGTGCCAGTCCCAAGACTGAACCACGGCGGCAGACAATTCTAGAGACTCGGCTCTGGACAGAGCCTGGGAGAGGGGCTGTGCTCCAGTTAAAGCAACTGCCATCAGGAAGTCCTGGGGAAGCCTTGCCGGGGTCCCCCTGTGTGACCTCGTGACCTCCAGCAGGGAATCTTCTCCCTGCGAACCTTAGCCCCTCAGAACCATGATCCCACTGCGGTGGGGTGGGGGGCGGTGGGTTGAATGCAGAAGGAGTAAATGAGGTGACAGTTGAGAAAGTCCCCTCCTTCCAAGCAGGTGCACAAAAGCCAAAACCAAAACAGGTCTTTTAGACTTGGATGACAGTTCCCAAAGCCTCCGGGCTGCCCTAGCTGTCGCCCCTTCCTTCTAGGTCCAGGTGGCTCCCGCACCAGCCCTAGTGCTGTCGGCTGCGGCTGCGTCCGTCAGGTAGCTCACGCTTCCACCTGACGCCTACGCAGCAGACTCCGGAGGCCCAGGCAATCCCGGCTGCGGAAACCCGCCTCTTCGTCGCACGCCCCCCGGCCCGCGTGTCCCCACGTACACGGGCAAACCCGCCCCCCGCGCGCCTTGGCTCTCGGACCACGCCCGCCACCCACCCGCACCTGCGGCTCGGGCCATAGGGAACCCGGCGCCCACCCTAGCCACGGTAGCGCCCCCCTTCCCTTGCCAGCGCGCCCCGGGCCCGCTGGGCGTCAGCGCCTCCGCGCAGGCCCCGCCCCTCACGCCCCAGGCGGCCAATGAGCACCACTACTCGGTCCGGCCCCGCCCGAACCCGGGAAACCCCAGCTGTTGATTGGCCTGCCCGGCGCAGAGTCCCCCGCACGTGGGGCGGGGGCGGGGGTGAATGAAGTGGAAGCGATTCCCCCGCCCCCGCGCTCGCCCTGCTGCCCGCCGCGGCCCGTACCCCGCGGCGCCCAGTCCGGCGCCCGCCGTCCGCCCTCCTGGACCCTGGCGTCCGGCTCCCCCAAGCCAGGACCCCGCGTCGCAGACCCGCGATGGCCAAGCGCAGCTCGCTGTCCATCCGCATCGTGGAGGGAAAGAACCTGCCTGCCAAGGACATGTGAGCGCCGCCGGGGGTGGGAGCCCCAACTTTCCCCGGAAGGGCGCTGCCCCCCTTACGCCTGACCTTTCCGGGGTCTACCCGCAAGTGGAGCAGCTGCGAGAGTGTGGGAGTGTGGCCGCGGTCGGGGACGGGCAGGGAAAATGGGGACAGTGAGATTTGCTGCGAGCTCTAGAGAGCGAGTGACAACAGGGGGAGAGTGTCACAGAGGGCTGGGGACTGCGGAGGGGGCGGGGATCTGTCTGGGGGCTTAATGAGGGAGTGCACGGCGGCTCACAGGGGAAAGGGCTTTGATGGGACAGGAGCTGGTGCGCGGGGAGACGTCGCAGGGGAGACGTTTTTGGTGAACTACCCCAGGTGTGGCTGGAGCGGGTGGGATGCCCCCTTACAAAGGAGGGGTTTGCTTTAGTAGTTCTGGAGCCCTTAGTACCCTGGAGTGTGCACCTGAAACAGGCTCTGGGGCCCTGGGGCTGTCCCTGGCTTCCTGCTGTGCACGTGGGCAGGGGGAAAGGTATTGGCCTGAATAGTGAGTACAGGTCAGGTGCCAGACGGTGGGAGGGGTCTGGGTGGTAACTGTGGCTTGAGCCCACTTGTGCCTTGGGCTTTATCTGAGCCATCCTGTTAATCCTCCAACCACCCAGCAGGTAGTTCTCATCCTTCCACTTTACAGATGAGGAAACTGAGGCTCAGAGACCTGAAATGCTGGCTCCAAGTGGCAGAACAAGGTCTTGAATCTAGGACTCCTAACAGGTGCTGACATCTAGGGATTACCCTGGTCCCTGGCCAGATTTGAGAAGGTTTCAGGAGCCCCTTGTCGCACCCTTCTCAGTAGGTCCCAGGGCTAAGTCCCCAATCACTGGCTCCTCATCTTGGCTCTGCCACCAGCTTTCCCATGTGCAGCCTCAGGCAGCTCCGTGGACCCAAAGCCTTCGTTTCCCCTTCTGTAAACTAGGGGTTGAAAGCTCTCTAGAGGGAAAGGTAGAAAGCTCAAAACTTGAGGGGCACTGGCTGCCTGGAGGAGTTGGAGGAGGGCGGGGAAGGGGAGCCCAGAGGAGGAGGAGGTGTCGGGTCCAAAGTCTGCTGGGCTGGAGCCTTCCCACCCCTGGGGCTCCCGGATGCAGAGAAGTGGCCAGGAGGGGTGAGGGGGTGGTGTAGGGGTGGATGTCTCTCTACCAGTACAGTGGCCGCTGTGAGCTTCCCCTCACAGCACGCTCAGTGCCACTGCAAGCAGTTCCAGTTCAAGGCCCCCTGGGTCTGACTAGGCCGAGCTCAGCAGTTGCCATGGCAATGAGTGAGGGAGGGGGGTGGGGGATCTCAAGGTGGGTTTCTGTGCTTGGGGAGAAGTGGTGTGGCAGCTGGGAATGAGGTCTGTGGGGCAGGAAGACAGATTAGCTCTGAGAAGGGTCTCAGCCCCCAGGCCCAGCCTCTAAGCACCAGCCCACCCCACTGGCTCAGTAACTAGGTCATGTTGGCCTCCTCTGGCTGATGGCGGCTGGGAGGAGCAGCCCCTCCGTCTGTCGCCTCCCCCCATCTCTGAAGCAGCTGACCCTAGTGCTTGGCTCCAGGCTCTAGGAGGGCAGCAAAAGTCGTGGGCTGTGCCTACCTGGGAACTCAGGTGCCTGGTTCCCTGCCCAGCCCTGCCTCTGCACAGCCGAGGGCCGTGGGCAAAGGCATGGCCAGGGGCCTCATCTCCCGGGGCAGTTGTGCCTCCTACTCGCCTTGCCCCCTTGCCTGCTCTACTTGCCACCTCTCCCTTCCTTCCCAGTGGTGGCTGGTGGACACACAGCTGGTAGACACAGCCCTGAATCTGTTAACCATCTCTTAAACCTTCCTCTTCCCTCCCCTTTGGGCAGCTGCCCTTCACAGTCCCACCCTGCACATGGGTGGGGCCTCTGCCTTCCAGCACTCCCCTGGAGTCCTCCAGAAAACTCCTGTTCTTCCTTCAGGACCCCTCTCAAACTTCTCCTCCTCCCCAGGACTTTCCCTGGCGCACTTGGCAGGGTTCATGGCTGTGGGTCTGCTGGAGGCAGCCCTTGGTGTGGCACTTGCTCCTTTAGGAGCTGCCTGACTGTGAGGACAGGTGGGGGGGTGGGGGGGGGGGGGGGGGGGGTGTCTCATTCATCTTGGCACTCCCGGTGCCCGGAGGGACCTGTCTGTAGTATGGGGGATGAGAGGTGTTGAGGACCTTCCCATTAATCCTCTTATTAGCCGTATACAGTAGATAGCCTCAGTTTGCAGATGGGGAAACTGAGGCTTGGCATGTAGAAATCACTTGCCCAGGTGACACTGCAAATAGGTAGAGAAGTCAGGATTTGAACTCCCTCTGTCTGCTCCAGACAGGCCAAGAATCCTAGCTCACTCAAGGCTGCGAGCCTGTCATGGGGCTCAGGGGACTGAGCTTTGGAAATGTCATGCAAAACATCTGGCTGCAGGGCCAGCAGGGATTTGGGGATCACAGGAGGTTGTGACCAAGTACCAGAGCCTTGATGTGCCTCACCAGCCCCTGGTCTGTCTCCTGAGCAGCATTCCCTCGAGCCAGGGCTGGCCCACTTCTGAGGACGGAGCTCACCACTTCTCATTGTGGCCCATCTGAGGAGGGAGTCATCCTCACATGGCTGCCACCTGCCTTCCTGCCACTTCCACTCGTGGGTTTTTATTTCGCTTCAGGGTGCAGAGCTCAGCTGTGTGTCCCATTCCCAGCAGCTTCCAGCGCCTGCCTGCTCTGCCACACTCCTTCCCACTGCCTCCCATCCCTGGGCACCTGGGTCAGCTGGGCAGGAGCCAAGGCTCATGGTGACCAACGGCCCCCTGGCTCCCATGCCCAGTGGCCCTGGGGACAGGCCCAGGGCTATTTCGGGGTTTTCTCTGGTCCTCCCCCTTTTATAGCCTAGAAACTGCCAAGGCCCTAAATATAGAGGCCCTGCAAGGAGCCAGGCTGGGTCAGTGGCGACTGGCTTGCAGTAGGAGAAGTGGGAGAGGGGCCTGCCCAGGGGCCTCACCAGGCAGAAGGCGCTAGGCAGACCTGGGTCCCAGCAGCTCACTAGGGACCATGGTTGGGCCTCGGTCCTTAAACCTGGCCTCAGTCCACTCTTAACACTGTCCCCTTCCCACCCCTCTGATCCAGCCACCCAACTCATCACAGTCCTTGCACACCGGAGTTCTGTTCCTGCCTCCAGGCCTGCAGCACGTGCGCCAGGCCTCACCATTCATTCGTGTATTCATTCACCGAGTGAGAGCTGAGCAGTGGGCAGTGCTGGGGTGGACAAGAATTTGCCTGGCCCAAGAGTCCCCCAGGCCAGGAAGTAGTAGCAGTCCAGTGGTGGGGGACAGCCCAGAGAGGTCCCCCATTGCCTTGGCTAGTACTGATCTCTCCCTGCTTCCTCTGAGCTCCTTCAACAAATACATGTATGGCTCCTGGGTCCTGCAGCCTAGCGCCTGGGGGGGACAGGGGCCTCATTTCTTGAGGCCTGGAGTCCCCTGGCTTTGGGCCAGTGGGGTGCAGGCTGGGGTCTTCACAGGAGATGTCCTGCAGAGGGGCTCTTGAATGGTGGGGGGGTAGAAGTGACAGGCAGAGGAGCAGAGTCTCAGGAAGGCCACCTCCAAGGGGCTGGCCCTGTCATGTCATCGCAGGGACTCCAGGCAGCTGCCCTGTGAGCTGGGATTATAATTCCCACTTTATAGGAGGGAAAACAGCCTGGGTAGACATTTCCTGTCTATGTCGGGAGAGCTTCTGTGCCTTGAGTGGCTTCCTCTGCAGGAAGAGCCCCTTTTGAGAAGGGAAGCGGAACTTGGAGTTCCCCAATCTGCAACATAGAAATGCGCTTCCTTGTTATGGATGGAAGGAGGAACAGTTCTAGAGACAGTCATCATCTCCCCTTTTGCCCAGTGTCAGCCCTGTGAGTGGCTGGAGGCCCCTCTCAACCCCAGGGACCTGAACCAACCTGAGCAGTCCCCATTCCTCCTTTCCCAGATGGCTGGGAGTTCTCCAGAGCAGACTGTTATGTTTGTTCATTCAATCACTCTTGTCTCCTGGCAAGCCCTGTCCTGGGCCCTGGGGACACAAAAGTGGTCCCCACCCTCAGGGAGTTCATAGCAGGTGGGAGGCAGCTGATGACATACATCACTAACTGCCCTGGGATGGAAGGGGAGGCAGGGTGAGTGAGTGGGGAGGGCTGGCAGGAGGGATGGCAGGAGCAAAGGCTGGGGGGAGAGTAAAACACTAGGCTTCGGTGTGGAGGGTAGGGGTGCCAGGAGCTTGCCTGGGCCTGTTGCTTTGACTCTGTTTTGGGGCGAGGCAGGCATGGGGTGGGAGTGGGCAGGAAGTAGGGGCATCCTCTCCTAAGCATCCCCTCCCACTCACCTCCTCCCTCTGTTCCCTCCCTTTCTCTCTCCTCTCCCCTCTCTCCCCTGCCCTGTCTCTCCCCCCTCCTCCCCCACCCCTGCATATAGGGGTACAGATTCCTGCCTTTTCCTCATCACCCCACTCCCAGGCTGAGGGTGGGGGTACATGTTTTGGCCCTGTGGAACCTTTGGGCTCCAGCCCAGGATAAGGTACCTCCTCCCCCTGCACTGTGTCTTGAGGGCCCCCCACTTCCCATCCCCCGGGGAAGGGAAGGGCACTGTTGGAGACCCCACCCTTGCCCCCTGCCCCTGCTGGCTTCCCTCCAGCCCCACCCCCCGCCCGTCTGTCTTGCAGCACTGGTAGCAGCGACCCCTACTGCATCGTGAAGGTGGACAATGAGCCCATCATCAGGTACCGCCCACTCCCCAGCCCCCGCCCTCCTCCCAAAGGGCTGTGTATTTTGGGGGAGGCGGGGGAGGGCTGGGAACGCTTACTCCCCAGGGGCCCCCAAGCCTGCTGCACCAGCTAGGACAAGAGAAAGAGTTGCCAGTAACTCAATGGGGACTCTGCTCATCTTTACAATCCTTACAGTCCCCAAGAGAGACAGATGTTGATGAGGACGATTAGTAAGCGCAGCTATCATTTATGGAGTGCTGTCTCTGCCAGGCCCTGTGCTAACCCTTTCCCAGCCCAGTTCATTTTTACCATGAGCTAGATACTATATCGTCAAACCCCAGTTTCAGATGAGGAAATTGAGGCTCAGGGAAACTGAGTAACTTGCTCAAGGTCACATACCTAAGTGAGTGGCAAAGCCAGCCTGGAGCCCAAGTCTGGCTGACCTCAGAGCCTGATCTCTGGGCAGGGTCATTGCTGTCCTGTCCCCTCCCCACCCAGACCCCTGCCTCCAAATCTATGGCCAGAGCTGCTCTGTTGTTCTGCCCACCTGAGTGCCCGTTGCCCACTCCTCCCAATTCTTGCCCCCTGCAGGCAAGAGACACTCTCTCAAATGTCTCTAAACCAGGGTGACCAAGGAGGGAGAGGTGTGGTGGCTCTTATTATCCCAATACAGACAGGGAGGCTTGGTGTGGTGGCTCACACCTATAATCCTAGCACTCTGAGAGCAAGAGGAAGAGCAAGACCCTGTCTCTACTAAAAATAGAAAGAAATTAATTGGCCAGCTGAAAATACATAGAAAAAATTAGCTGGGCATGGTGGCGCATGCCTGTAGTCCCAGCTACTTGGGAGGCTGAGTGAGACAGAAGGTTCACTTGAGCCCAGGAGTTTGAGGTTGCTGTGAGCTAGGCTGATGCCATGGCACTCTAGTCCGGGCAACAGAGTGAGACTGTGTCTCAAAAAAAAAAAATACAGACAGAGAAACTGAGTTTCTCCAGAGTTCAGGTGACCTGCCTGAGAAGTGGTCCCTGAGCCTTAATCTGGGTCCTCCCTCATCCCCTGTTGAGTCCGGAGAGGCAAGGGTCTGACCCTCAGGGATGTGAGGCTGGGATGCCAGGCTTGTGGTCCCAGCTCTGCAGCTGTCCTGTGACTGGAGGCCAGCTACTGCCAGCTGTGGTCTCAGTTTCCCCAAATGTAAAATGGCAGGTTAGAGGCAGCCCTGTGTCCCATCCAGGGCAGGGAGGGAGGCCAGGGCCTGGTGACTGGCGGTGGGCGGTGGGGTCTGAGCAGGAAGCATCTGAGGCAGAGCCCGTTGTTGCTGAGGGTGGGGGTGGGGAGATTTGAAGAAGGTGGGGTCACGTTTTGCAGCCCTGCCTTGCCCCAACCCAGGGCCTGGGGGTGGCCTGGTGGGTGGCCTCGCAGGTGCTGAGCGTCCTCTCTACAGGACAGCCACTGTGTGGAAGACCTTGTGCCCCTTCTGGGGTGAAGAGTATCAGGTGCACTTGCCACCCACCTTCCATGCGGTGGCCTTCTACATCATGGACGAGGATGCCCTCAGGTGGGTGCCCCCACGCTTCAGCTGGGGCCTGGACTCGGCCATTTACCCAGCTCCCTGGCTCGGCCCGTTTCCCTGCTGGGACCGCCGGTCCCTTTGCAGCCTTTTTGCAGCTTGGAGGGAGGCAGAACCCCAAGGGCCTAGGAGGGGGCAGGGCAGGGATTCATGGGGCACGAGCCGCATCACATGGTGCATGTGTGGGGTACAGGCACAGGTGTGCATGGGGGTGTGAGCTGTGAAATGGGCACCCAGAGAGCATGAGCTTGGCGTGTGTATGGGCACACATATTGGTCCATGTACAGAAATATCATGTGCCAGAATCCATGTTGAATGTTCAGAATCCAGAAGCCACAAGTCCCCCTCCGTTGAGCTACACTGCAAGTGACTGGAGTGCCCACTTCCCTGCTCCCCACAGGGGACCCTGAACTTGATGGGGGGGTGCTGGGTCCTTGGGGAGCAGGCGCCGCAGCCCTGCCCAGCTCTGGCTCCATATCCACCCTCTAGCCGGGACGACGTTATCGGGAAGGTCTGCCTTACAAGGGACACCCTGGCCTCTCACCCTAAGGGTAAGATCCCCGGGGGGAGTCCATGGCTCGCTCCTGCTTCTCCGCTTTCTCCTCGTGCCCCTAGTGTGCCCACCCCCTGGCCTGTCTCCCGCTCAGAGACCTTCCGTCCTGGCTCCCTCAGTCCTGTGCTCAGCGAATGCCATCTCTTGGCTTCCCAGAAGCCTGGGCCTGTGGCCATCTCCTGCACCTGCGGCCTCTGTGTTCTTTTGCCCACTTTGGGGACTTTGCTTCCCTAGGACGGAGAGGGGCTGCCGATGGTGGGGTCCGAGGCCTGCCCCTCGTACCGCACTGCTGAGGGGTAGGGACCCCCTCCTCCAGTGGGGATAGCACCTTCTGTACCCTGTGGGGGCCCCTCCACCTGGGCCCCAGCACCCCTCTGTCCTCAGTCTAAGGGGTTGGCCTGGAGCCAGCCAAGGCTGCAAAGCCCGTTGGATGTTTCCTGGGGATGCAGACATGGTTTTGAGGGTCAGCCCTGCCTCAGCCTAACTGTGTGACCTTGGGCAGGTCCTGCCTTCTCTGAGGGTTCAGACCAGGAGTTCCTGGATGCTTCAGGCACCGTGCCCAGGCCTTCGTGACCCTCTCACCGGCTTCCCCGGCACACACCTGCTCCTGTCTGTGAGGCTGGGGCAGGCACGGGAGTGGCGGCAGGCTTTGCTGACTCATGGAACCTCTTGGCCCCAGCCAGGCCAGAGGCCTCTCCCGCCTGCAGCCCCAGCCAGCCCCTCTGGGGTCCAGAGTCCCCAGTGAGGCCGTTCCCCAGGGTCCCACGCAGCTTCCTCACCTGGCCTCAGACTCTCCTCCCAGCAGCCCTAGGGGAGAGCCACTGTCCCCTTAAGATGGGGAAACTGAGGACAGTCCCATGATGATTTAGGGTCAGGGCCACGGAACGTATCGTGGCACAGTAGTGGGGGCGCAGGCCTCGCTGAGATTCTAATCCCAGTGGCCCCACCTGCTGCTGTCCAGCCTTCGACCCCCAGTTTTCCCATCTGTCAGTGGGGAAGACAGCCCCTGCCTCGAGGGTGCCCGAGGGGATTCTGAGGGGATTATGGAGGGCCCACATGGTGCCTGGCGGGGCTGAGGGTGAAGGGCTGGTGAGAAAGGGCCCGGCCCCTGGCTCAGCTGCAGCCCTACAGGTTTCAGCGGGTGGGCCCACCTGACGGAGGTTGACCCCGACGAGGAGGTGCAGGGCGAGATCCACCTGCGGCTTGAGGTGGTGCCGGGGCCCCGTGCCCGCCGGCTGCGCTGCTCCGTGCTGGAGGCCAGGTGAGATGGGGGGCTGGGGTGCAGGCATGGGGCCCGTGAAACCAGAGGAACCCACTGAGGAGCCTCCCCTCCCTGCATCCCTGCCTCCTGGCCCCAGGGCCACCTCCCATCAAAGCCTGCTCCCAAGAGGGTCTGGGAGGTTTTCCTGACTCCCAGGTGTTTCCTGGGTGATCTCTAGGAAACTCAGGGGACATGTCCCTTAAGGGAGTGGGTAATGTTCTAATGGTGGAACTTCAGGCATCATAGAGCGATGGGGTGGGGGTGCAGGGGGACCCTGAACTGTGACCCCAGGGCCCCAGCACCAAGGCTGGGTTTCCCCCAGGTTTAACCCCAATGTGAACTTGGCCTGGTGTGTCTGTGGTCCTCGGTGGGGTTCAGGGGTGAAAAGAGTTGCTGAAAATCTCTAGATGGGCAGGGTGGGGGTTCTCCCCAGGAGGGACAGTGGCTTGGCTGGCTCAGTGGGCCTGAGTCACCTGTGCCAGGGCCACCCCCGCCCCACTCCCAGGCTATTTTTAGCTGCAGGCTCCACTCCTGTCTGGGCCTGGGTGTGAGTCACAGTCCGTGAGAAGTGCCTTCCTTTCTGGCTCCAAAACCACCTCCCTGGAGGCCCTCCCTGTCTCTGGGGCGGGAAGGCAGCCCCCAGCCGGCCAGGGCCTGTGGAGCACTGTGCCCCCCCACCCTGGGGCGGTCACTCTGTCTGGGACGAAGATTTCTCTCTGGCAAATGAGGAGTGTGGGTTGGATGTGCACAGGGGGCGCGTTCTGTGGCTGTCCTGGCTTTATTTTTGCCCTGAGAAAATGGAAATGGATGGAAAATGGCTGGACTTGGGCCGAGCCACAGCCATGCCCCCATGCTCACTCATTCTCCCGCCCCATCCATCCCCTTCTCCCCTGGCTCCTCCGCGTCCTCAGCCCTGCCTGGCACCAGGCTGTCTGGGACACGGCATGCACACGTGTGCACCCGCTCACACGCGTGGCCAGGCCCTGGGACCTCGGGGCTGCTGCTCCCAGGCGCCTGTCCCACCCATGGACACAGGCAACACCAAAGCGTTTCTCCCCGGCCATCCTCTCCCTCCAGGGACCTCTCAGTCCTCTCCTTTCGGGACTGTTGGGGACACAGTGGCTGGGCCTGTCTGGCCGCCTCTTGGCAACTCCCAGGAGAGGGAGGGGTGTGTCCAGGCCTCTCCTGGCTGTCCTCTGTGCCAAGACCCCTGCTGGAAGCCTGAGACATGCCTGCTCGCAGCAGAGGAAGAAGGAACACGTTCTCCTTATGTTTCTGGGCACATTCTCAAGGCCAAACCTTTGAGTTCTGTTGGACAGTTTTGAGAGGCTTAAAACTTAAAATATGGAGAGGAAACAGGCAGAAAATTGATGTTTATAGTAAACAGGAGCAGCACGGGCTTTGCTGTTGCCCTGCAAAGGGTTCTGCACTGGAGTCGACCGGACTTGGGCTTTGTAAAGTGCCATCTGTGGGGAGGGAAGGACAGTCTTTCAGGGCTGCAACTCACCCACCCCGAGGAGGAGGACATTGCTGGGCCTTCCGGAAGGCCATTATCGCACCAGGCCTCAGTGGGGTAGGGGAGGAAACTGAGGCTCAGAGGTTGCCCCTGTTCCGGGCTGCCCTGGGAACGGAGGGCAGGGGGTGTTCCCCAGTGGCACTCACCTCCCTGTACCCCCAGAACAAGGGGCAGCAGCTGCCCAGTCAGATGGAGCCTCGACCTCCACCTTGGGGGAGTCTTGGCCACCTGGGTGACACTGGGGAGATGGCTGTGGGTACAGAGGCCAGAGGGGGAGGGGCCAGGGTGGACCCAGGCCTTTCCAGCCTGGTGTGGGTACCTTCCAATGGAGACAGGCGGGGGGGGGGGGTCAGGTGACGAGTGGGTGACCTGTTCCCTCCCCCCCAACCAGGGACCTGGCCCCAAAGGATCGGAATGGTGCATCTGACCCCTTTGTCCGAGTGCGCTACAACGGCCGGACGCAGGAGACCTCGGTGAGGAGGCCGGTGGGCTGGGAGGGGACAGGAGGCTCAGGGCCCTGCCGCCCTGTCCTCAGCATTACCTGAGAGGTCAGATTGGGACCGCAGTCTCCCAGAGCAGGCCCAGAGAAGGGTGCAACCTCTCTGAGGGGATGCAGCAGGTCTCAGCCCCTCTAGTGCCAACCCCTTTCACCCCGGCCATGTTAGGGGGTAGGGAGGGGATCAAGACAGCCGGAGTGGGGTTAACCTGAAAAGTCCAACAGCGGCCCACCCTGCCTTCCCCACCCCGAGAAATGACCAGGGTGATGGGCTCAGTCCTGGTGGAAGGGGCCAAGGTCTGGGTTCTCAATGCTGTGGGGCCTTAGACAAGTCCCTTTCCTACCCTGGCCTTCAATTTTCCCCATCTGAGAAATGGGTGGGGGCTTGGACAGGACATTTGGCCTCTGCTATTGCTGAGCCTCGGAGGCAAAGAATGTGCAGGGAACCAGGGAGGCGTTTGGGGTGGCTCTGCCCTTGGTCTGGGGAGCCCTGTGGAGTCAAACCCACCCCCTCCTACCCTTCTCTGGGCAGATCGTGAAGAAATCATGCTACCCTCGCTGGAACGAGACCTTTGAGTTTGAGCTGGAGGAGAGGGCCGCGGAGGCGCTGTGTGTGGAGGCCTGGGACTGGGACCTCGTCAGCCGAAATGACTTCCTGGGCAAAGTGAGTACCAACCCGGGGTGCACCTGTTGCCTTCAGCACCTGGCCTCCCTTCCAGCTATCCCACCCTCAGTGACCTCCCTCCAGCTTCTCCAGAGAGCGACACTCGGGAAGCCTGGGACTCCCTAGAACCAGCAACTGCCCCCCACTGCTGCTGGCGCTCAGGGACCCCTCCCCGCTAACAGAACGGCAGTTTGCAAGGAAGAGACCTGAGTGTCCTAGCCCCAGCATGACACCCTCCCCCACCCATCTGTCTGCCCTGCCCCTAGGTGGTGGTCAATGTCCAGGGACTCCAGGTGGCCCAGCAGGAGGAGGGCTGGTTCCGGCTGCAGCCCGACGAGTCCAAGAGCCGGCGGGACAAGTGAGTGCTGGGGACTTGGCAGCAGGGCTAGGGGCTGGGATTCGAGAGTTGGCTTCAGGCAGGCAGGGCAGGTTGGAGCTCAGGGGTCAGGGGACACAGCCCCAGGGTTCCTTCAGCCCTCAGCGTGCCAGGCCAGGATCCCTGTCCGCCAGGCCACACCTACCTCCTGTCCTTTCCCACAGCCCTGCGCTCAGCCCTGTCCTCTGAATGTGGAGGCAGTCTAGGTCCTCTGTTTTCTGCCTTCTGGCAGTTTCTAGTATGTGTGCTCAGACCTTTTCCCTTTGAGGGTTTCCCTGCAGACGTCAGACCAGGGTTTAAGTCCCCAGAGCCAGTGTCCCTGAGCCATAGCTCTGAGTCACTCCCTAAGATTCTCCAGGCATAGGGCTGCCAGGTAGAAGACAACACACCCCGCTAAAGCTGAATTTCAGGTAAACAGTGAGTACTCTTTTAGTATAAGGATGACCATGAAATATTTGAGACATACACTAAAAATATTCAAATATAACTGGGTGTCTTGGGTTTTCATTTCAACAAATCTGGCAACCTAGTTGGGACCTGGCCTGCTTGCTGTGTCCTCCACAGCCCTCAGGTGGTTCAGTGTTATCTCCCTGCAGAAGGTCCCAGACCCCCCATCCCCATCCTTAGCAGGGCAGGGCAGGTGGACGTGTGCATCCAGCACCAGGGCTTTTCCGATGACCCAGCCAAGGGCCCGTTTTGATGCCTCTATGTGTGTAGCATGTGCTGGGTGTGGGCAGAGGGGACTTGGAGGATGTTAAGCCTCAGTCCGCACCACCCCCAGGAGGGATCAGAACAAGAGAGCCTGGTAGTGAGATCTGTCGCCAGTTGCTTGAGCTGCTTGAGCCTCAGTTTCCCTGGCAGGTCATTATGCGGTTGGGGATTTGCATCCAGTGTAAAGTGTTCACACGAAGCCGCTATTATCTGGGAGTTTATAGATTAGAGGTTGGGGAGACCTGTATGCCCACGTGGGTCAAGCTTGGGGGCCACAGGAGCCTGGAGGTGGCAGGGAGCCAGGCTTTGAAGACAGAGGTTCCATGAGTGCAGAGGCAGGTAGGGGCAGCTCTTGGGAGAGCAGAGCAGGGAACCCACAAAGAACGGGTGGAGGGCAGGAGCAGAGAGATGGGGAGGCTGGCCCCGAGGGGGAAGGACATGGGGGGGCAGGGGAGGGCACGGCTGAGGACAGCCTGGGTCCCTGGTGGAGAGGTCACAGGCTGCACTTTCCAGGGGCAACCTGGGCTCCTTGCAGCTGGAGGTGCGGCTGCGGGACGAGATGGTGCTGCCCTCTGGCTGCTACCAGCCCCTGGTGCAGCTGCTATGCCATGAGGTGAAGCTGGGTGCCCAGGTGAGGGGGCTCTGGGGGGGGAGGTGGGAGGGTCTGGCGACGGTAGGCCTGTCCTTCTGAACCTATTCTGCAGAGCAGAACATGGAGTTCTCAGGATGTAAGGAGCTGGCCAGTGCCTAGTGCCTGCCCCTGGCCATTCCTTGGGAAAGTGCCCCCTTCCCCATGGTGCTCTAAGGTCCTCAGAATGAAGGTTCAAGTTCTGGTTCCCCTGTGCCTCTCCCAGCCCTGCCTCTGCCTGCCACCTCCTGCAGGGCCCAGGGCAGCTGATCCCACTCATCGAAGAGACAACCAGCACTGAGTGCCGCCAGGATGTGGCCACCAACCTGCTCAAGCTCTTCCTGGGGCAGGGCCTGGCCAAGGACTTTCTGGATCTGCTCTTCCAGCTGGAGCTGCGGCGCACCAGTGAGTCCTGGGAGGGAACCAGTCCCGGGGTGTGGGGTGGGGTCAGGGAGCGGGGAGTCTGTAGGGGGCAGAGGGGAGGGAGGGAGGAGATGGAGCAAAGGACAGAGGTGGGACAGTGGCAAGGAGGCCTTTTACTGAAGGGCTAGCTTGGAGCCCCCAGCCCCAGGGTCCTCTGTCCTCCTCCCCACAAAGCCTGTCCCAGTGCCCCCACCCACTGCAACCTCTGCTCGTAGGTGAAGCCAACACCCTGTTCCGGAGCAACTCTCTGGCCTCAAAGTCCATGGAGTCTTTTCTGAAGGTGAGTCTGCGTGGCATACTGTCCTCGTTTTATAGATGATGACCCTGAGGTTCAGAGAGGCCAAGAGACAGTTGGAGCTGAAACTCAAGTATTCTGTCTTAGTGTCCAGGGCCCTTTAAGGTTAAGAATTTCATTCATTCATTCATTCGTGGAGAAGCAGTGTGTAAAGCTGCCCTGCTTGTGCACCTGGCTCCTTTTGGGCAGACACCTCAGGTAGCGGGTGCAGGGGTGGCTGCAGAGGCCAGCTGCTGGGAAAGGGCAGCTGAGGGGGCACAGGACCGAAGCAGCTGGTGGTGGCCCCCAGGTGGCTGGGATGCGGTACCTGCACGGCATCGTGGGCCCCATCATCGACAAGGTGTTTGAGGAGAAGAAGTACGTGGAGCTGGACCCCAGCAAAGTGGAAGTTAAGGATGTAGGGTGAGGTCGGGTAATCCCTGTGGGGGCCGTGGGTGGGGGGTTCGGGCCCTGTCTGCAAGTGTGTGTATGTGGCTTTCTGCCTGGGCTTACCTGTCACTTCCCTGACCACCTATGTGTCTTTTCTGTGTCCATATATCGGCTGATGCCTTCTGGCGCCTGTGTGTGCGGGAGCCCCTGTCCGTGTGGCGTGCGGGCGCTCACCGCACTCCTCTCTGCCGCCCCGCCCGGCCCACGCAGGTGCTCGGGGTTGCACCGCCCGCAGACCGAGGCCGAGGTGCTGGAGCAGAGCGCGCAGACGCTGCGCGCCCACCTGGGGGCGCTGCTGAGCGCACTCAGTCGCTCTGTGCGCGCCTGTCCCGCCGTGGTGCGCGCCACCTTCCGCCAGCTCTTCCGGCGCGTGCGCGAGCGCTTCCCGGGCGCCCAGCACGAGGTGCGCCCTCTGCCGGCCGGGCTGGGGCTGGGGCGGGGGCCAGAGCGGCGGGCAGGCCGGGAAAGGTGGGCAGACGGGCGGTGACGCAGCCACAGGCGCCAGGAACTCACACTCTCCCGCACCCCTCCAGAATGTGCCATTCATCGCCGTCACCAGCTTTCTGTGCCTGCGCTTCTTCTCTCCCGCCATCATGTCGCCCAAGCTCTTCCACCTGCGGGAGCGCCACGCGGACGCCCGCACGAGCCGGACCCTGCTCCTGCTGGCCAAGGTGCGGGCCTGCGCACCGGGCTGGGATGCCTGGCTGGGTGTTGCACCGGGGCCCCCCGCCTGGACTGCACTACGTCCCCTACTGACTCCGGGAAGGCCTCGCGGCGAGGCCGCTGATACTCTCACGTGGTTACTGCACCTGACGGTGTGAAAAGCTTTCTCTTGCTGGCCTCACCTGTGCTCCATCTCTTAAATAAGGGAACAGGCCCGCCAGGGGTCGGAGGCTGCCCAAGGCCGCACGGTAGACCTTCCAACCAGAGTCTACGTACTCCCAGGCTGGGGCACCCAACGCAGCAGTCTGAGATTAAACTCGCGGAGGAAGGTCAATAGGTTGGGTCCAAATGGTCTCAATTATCAGGCCCTCAAAGGCCGTGATCCATCCCTGACCCCCGAGGGGCAGGAGTGGGCCCGTGGGCAGGGCCTCTGCTGCCATCGCTACAGCTGAAGCAGAGGCTTGCGAGGGTGTTGGGGGCTTGCAGTGGCCGGGCCCCTATCCCAGCAGAGCCTGGTCCTTCGTGCTGTCACCCCCAGGCGGTCCAGAACGTGGGCAACATGGACACGCCGGCCTCCAGGGCCAAGGAGGCTTGGATGGAGCCGCTGCAGCCCACCGTGCGCCAAGGCGTGGCGCAGCTGAAGGACTTCATCACCAAGCTCGTGGACATCGAGGAGAGGGAGGGTGGGTGTTTCCCCGCGCGGCCCCGCCCACGGCCTCCTGCTTGTGTGTGCCCCGCCCACCGCCTGCTGCTGGCGTTTGCTCCACCCTGGCCCCCTCACTGGGCTCCCCTTTCCTCTCCCTCCCTGCCCCGCCCCGCTACAGAGCTGGACCTGCAGCGGACGCTGAGCTTGCAGGCGCCACCCGTGAAGGAGGGGCCGCTCTTCATCCACAGGACCAAGGGCAAGGGCCCCCTCACATCGTCCTCCTTCAAGAAGCTCCACTTCTCCCTCACCACCGAAGCCCTCAGCTTCGCCAAGACACCCAGCTCCAAGGTGGGTAAGGAGGGAAGATGGCAAGAGGGGCTCCGGGAGATTATAGGACCCTAGAGGCACCTGTTCCCTTCCTGAGAGTACACCTGAGGTCCACCAGGGTCAGAGAAGAAAGCCTGGCTGGGACCAGGTTTCTGGTGTCTTTACCGATGGTCATCTACCAGGCCACTCCAGACCAAGAGTATAGGGCCCCTCTGCCACACATGGCAGGCAGTGACTGTGGCGTCCAGCCTTGGCTTCTTGGTCAGGTGCATGGGGTGTGGGGCTGAGGGGGACCAGGACAGGCACTGAGTCCTGGCTTCCAGCCTGGCTCAGCCACGTGTACTTAGAGGAAGTGTCTCAGTCTCTCTGAGCGTTGGTTTCTTGGTCTGTAAGTTTAGGAATACAGTCCTTACCTGGTCGTTGAGAGTTAGATGAGATGATGTCTCCAAGAGTCTTAACCCAGGGCCTGGCATAGTACAGTGCAGGCAGATGGTGTTATTAAAGACACTTTGTCGCTTGGGCTGGTGTGCAAGCTCTGTACTCTCAAGAAGGGCTAAGGACATGTTCTCTTCATGCACCTGCTGACCCCTTGCTGGGCTGGCCACCCCCTAGTCATCCAGGCTATGGGGATGGTCTGCCAGGGGTGCCTAGCCCTGAGCAGGTGAAGGTGGGGCTGGGGTGGGTGAAGGAGCCTGTCACCCCCTGCTGTGAAGGAGCCAGCTGAGGGATCCCACCAGGCGAGGGGCCCAGCCTCTCCCCCACCAAAGACCCCTCAGATTCTAATTATTATGCATCCCCATCCCCATCCCCAGGATTGAAAGGTCTTCCAACATGGGTGTTATTTAATTCCGGTCCCCGTTTTTGCCCATTGTCAACCTCTGATAGCCAGTCAGGTGGCTCCTCAGTCTGAGACAGTTGGGGCCACTGTTGTGGTTTCTGTCCTGAGTCGCACTTCCCCATGGTTGGCCTCTGCCCCAGTGGCAGAAGTCCATGTCCCTCCCAAAGAGCGTGCAGTGGTGGGGAGCATTTGTAGTCTCCTGTTGGGGACGTTCTGGAGCGTGCCTGCTGCATGGTAAGGCATCTGTCATCTGCCACCTACTCTTCCTCTGCCACCTACTCTTCCTCTCCCACCTTGCCCGAGTGCTGGTGTCATTCCCATTTCACAGAAACGAAGATGCATAAGTGCAAAGGGACTTGTCCAAAGTCACCTAGTAGGGTGTGGTGGAGCAGAGATGTGTGCCTGTGTCTGCCTCACTCTGCAGCCTGGTTCCCCCCATGGGAATCCCAAGACTGCATGGTAGGCAGTAACTTCGACCCTCTGGAGTTATGGGGGCACGTATGAAGCAGGAGTGAGCCAAGGTGTGAACAGTGCTCGTGGAGACTAGGAGTGAGGAGGAGGCTGGGACAACCAGGGAAGGCTTCCTGGCAGAGGCAGGAGTATAGAAGCACTGAAGGTTAGTCTTGGAAGGGACCTCACAGGTCATCTTGTCCAGCCCTGTGTGGGTCATGGACCACTTCTCCAAGAAATTATTTGCCTGGAATTAAAGTTCTTGTGGCTTTTTTCTTTGATCCTTGCTCTGCTCCTCTGCTCTAATGCAGCAGAGACCGTAACCCTAAGTGTGTTTTCTAGAACCTATCCCCTGAGCTTTATATGGGGAATGGGGAATGGATGGGAAGTCTTTTTCTCTGTCTCCATGGCATGCTCTAAGAGTTTCCTCTTAGACTGTGGCAACCTGAACTAAGCACAGCACCATGGGTGTTATCTGAACACTAAAGAGCAGAGTAGACAGTCACCTCCCTGATTCTGGCCACTATATCTCTGTTAATACTGCTTTGGCTCATCTTTTTGTTTTGTTTTGTTTTTTTGAGGCAGAGTCTCACTCTGTTGCCCCAGCTAGAGTGCCGTGGCATCAGCCTAGCTCACAGCAACCTCAAACTCCTGGGCTCAAGCGATCCTTCTGCCTCAGCCTCCTGAGTAAGCTGGGACTACAGGCATGTGCCACTATGCCCGGCTAATTTTTTCTATGTATTTTTAGTTGGCCAATTAATTTCTTTCTCTTTTTAGTAGAGATGGGGGTCTCACTCTTGCTCAGGCTGGTTTCGAACTCCTGACCTTGAGCGATCCACTTGCCTCGGCCTCCCAGAGTGCTAGGATTGCAGGTGTGAGCCACTGTGACCAGCCTTTTTTGTTTTTGTGTTTTTCCTTTTTTTGGTTACTGTGCCTCACTAGTAGATTCACACTCCACCTTCTGAGATTCAAGTAATTTTATAATTTTTTTCTTCAGAAAGAAAGAAACAGGCCGGGTGCAATGGCTCATGCCTGTAACCCTAACACTTT
The DNA here is from genome assembly GCA_008750895.1 of Mirza zaza. Taxonomy (NCBI): domain Eukaryota; kingdom Metazoa; phylum Chordata; class Mammalia; order Primates; family Cheirogaleidae; genus Mirza; species Mirza zaza. The sequence continues at coordinate 98,091 of VSMD01022463.1, forward strand.
GGGAGGCCAAGGTGGGAGGATTGCTTGAGGCCAGGAGTTCAAGACAAGCCTGGGCAACATGGAAAGACCCCGTCTACACACGCACGCACGCACGCGGTGGGTGGGTAGCCAGGCATGGTGGTGCACACCTGTAGTCCGAGCTACTTGGGAGGCTGAGGCAGGAGGATCACTTGAGCCCAGGAGTTTGATGTTGCAGTGAGCTATGATGACACTACACTGTAGTCTGGGCAACAGAGCAAGATCCTGTCTCAAAAAAGTCAAAGAAAAAACAAATTCGAGGCCAGGGCTTAGTATTTATTATTCTTAAACTTGATTTTGTTTCAATTGGCCCTTGGCTCCAGCTGGCTGAGCTCTTCTCCAGTTCTGATTCTGAGCACCTGGATCCTTCCCCGGGCCACTGGTGCTCAGGATGGTGCTGAAGACAGAGCTTGGGGCCTGTCCCTGGGGCATCCCCAGGTGAAGAGGGGCACGCTCCATCTGCAGTCACCATCCATGGTGGCCGTCACATTCCCCTGACTTTGTGACTTAGCTGCAAAGGAAATAAGCTTGGAGTGGCAGGCCCCATGGCCACCCCAGTGACCCAGCCTCTCCCAGCCCAGCTCTGTCCTGGCCATCTCTGATAATCTGGTCCTGAATCTGCCCACTGCCCCCCTTGGGGAATCCCAACTGCGTTCTTCACACCTTGTGCGCCCTGGTTATTTCTGTGTAAAGGCTTCTCGATGTCGGCACAGCCGCCCTCTCACCTGCTGCTCTCTTGCAGCCCCTCGTCCCGTGCTGGGCGTCTGCCCCTCTTGTCCTTGCTGGCAGCACCTGCCCCAGCCCATCTGGCCGGAAGCAGATCTCCTCTGGTTCTCACTGGGGTGACCCCTCAGCCCAGGCCTCCCACTTCCCAGCCTCTTGAGAGCTCAGGCAGCCACTCAGCCTTCAGATCCTCCTGGCACCTTCTGCAGCCTCAGCAAAGCCTGATTACCCGGCAGGCCCCTCCCTGCCCAGGTCAGGGCTACCTGGAGTTCCGTGGCATTGAGCTCCACCCTCCACGGGCACATCTGTGCGTCCCCCTGTGCAGCGCCGCCTGCTGCCTCCTTCCTGCCGCCTCTCCAGTGGGCATGCCCCCAGAATGGGCAGCAAACCCTCTGGGCTGGGCAGAGCTCCCTGCCACCTCCTTAGTCCTTTGACAGACCCCATGCTCAGGCGGCTCAAACGTGTGTCCCTGCTCCTCCCAAGAGGTGGCACTGCCCCTACTCTGTCCCTAAGGCTAGAGGGGCAGTGGGCTTGGATGCCAAGCTGGGGGTGTGGGTGTTATCCTGAGGGCCATGGGGACCTGCCACTTGGATGTCGAGGGGCCCAGGTGCCTTCTGAAGGGAGGATGCCAGAGGCAGGGGGAGGGGAGGCAGATGGTGGGGGTGGGGTAGATTTACCATTAGCAGGTTGGGGGCCGTTCAGGAACATGTGTGTATTTTAGATTCCATAATGACAAGAGGGACAGGGGAGGAGATATGGTTTTCAGAGCCTAGGAAAACAAAGGTGGGTTGGAAAATAAGTAAGTGCAAAGGCACAAGGCCTGGGCCATCGCAGGCCCAGGGAATTCGGGGTGTCCAGACGCCATTCCAGGGCCCGGAGCTCCCAGGCTTGCGGGGAGCCCCTGAGTGGCCCCACTCCTTCCTTCCCAGTCGCTGGGCACGTGGTCACCGGCAGTCTGGGCTCTGCCCTGGCTAAGGCCACTCTCAGAGCAAGCTCCTGGGAGCAGTAGGGACTCCGGGGCCCCTCCACCACCCCCAGGTGCTGCGGAAAGGGAGGCTGGGGCCCAGAGACAGGGAGAGGAGTGGCCCCAGCCGAAAACTTGAGCCCCCCTTTCCCTGCCTGCCCCAGAAAAGTGCCTTCATCAGGCTGGCGAACATCCGGGCGGCAGAAAAGGTGGAAGAGAAGAGCTTCGGCAGCTCGCACGTCATGCAGGTCATCTACACGGACGACGTGGGCAGGCCCCAGACCGCCTACCTGCAGTGCAAGGTGCGGCTCGGGCAGGTGCTGTGGGCGTGGCCGGGTGGGCTGAGATGAGGAGGGAGCAAGGCCATGGCCCGTGTCTTTCCACGGGCGCCCGTTTTTAGGTCTGCATATGGTCCAGTGTGTGGACAGCCATGTCCCTGTGATTTGGAGCTTGCATATGGCACCTGTTTGTGGGAAACTGTGTTTCCAGAAGTCTGGGTTGGCGCCTGTGTGTTTCTGTGTGTGTATCAACACATGACAGTCACGTATCGTGCACGTGTTTGGCTGTGGGTACTGCCTCTCCAATACTCGCCTTGTCCATTTATAAACTCAGTTATTCATTTATTTAAAAAAATACCTCTTGAGCACCTACTAGATATCCCAGGTGCAACTCAGGTGAGGGGACACGGTGGCAGACAGAGCAGAGTGCCCACCCTCACAGAGCTTTTATCCCAGGGGAGAAGGTGGACCAATAACTAAACATTTAAAGTGTCCGAGGCCGGGTACAGTGGCTCATGCCTGTAATCCTAGCACCCTGGGAGGCCGAGGCAGGCAGATTGCTCGAGATCAGGAGTTCGAAACCAGCCTGAGCAAGAGGGAGAGCCCATTTCTACTATAAATAGAAAGAAATTAATTGGCCAACTAATATATATAGAAAAAATTAGCCAGGCATGGTGGCACATGCCTGTAGTCCCAGCTACTTGGGAGGCTGAGGCAGCAGGATCGCTTAAGCCCAGAAGTTTGAGGTTGCTGTGAGCTAGGCTGACGCCACGGCACTCACTCTAGCCTGGGCAACAAAGCTAGACTCTGTCTCAAAATAAATAAATAAAGTGTCTGATGGTGATGTGCCTCTAGGGGAACCGCAGGAGACTAAGCGAGAAGAGGAGGGAACAGAGTGGGTGCAGCAGGGAGGGGTGCTGCTTTATAAAGGGTGATTGCAGAGGGCCTCTGACAGGTGGCATTGAGCAGGACCTCGTGAGGAGTGAGCCAGATGTGTATCTGGGCAGGGACACACAGAACAGGGAGGAAGGCAACCGTTGGAGGGACCTTGGATTCCTCCCAGAGTGACTGTCCTTAGCTGGTGGGGAGGACATCACAGGCCCATCCCCTGGGGCTGTACCCTTTAGGCATTCCCTTTTGGATCAGGCCACAGGGAAAAGTGGTGACAGCAGGGCCACCACATATGCTTGGCAGGTTCTGGGATACTCACAGGCATGGCAGAGGGGCCAGCGGTGGCTGGAATCCAGCCCACGCTGTGGCAAGCAGGCCGTGTGCCTGGGCACATGCTGGAGCAGGGGCCGCCTTCCCCAACTTATAGCTGCTGGGTGGGTTGCTGGGAGCTGCAGGGAAGGAGGGAGTCCTGGAGGAGGTGACTTCTGAACCGGCCACCCCTTCCTGTTTCCCCCACAGTGCATGAACGAGCTGAACCAGTGGCTGTCTGCACTGCGGAAAGTGAGCATCAACAACTCTGGCCTGTTGGGCTCCTACCACCCCGGCATCTTCCGTGGGGACAAGTGGAGTTGCTGTCACCAGAAAGACAGGACAGGTGGGTGCGGAGGCCTGGGCCCCATGCTCTGCGTCTGTCCTGGCAGGCCTCAGGCTGGTGCATGGGCCCTTGTGCCCTGCCTGTGCGCCTGGGGGAGCCAACCTGAGGAAAGCTGACCCCTCCATGTGCTCTGGGCAAAGACGGTTCGAGACCAGGTAGTTTGGGAAACGCCACATGACATGTGGGATGCATGGGAGCGAGTATGTGGAAGGCTCCAAAGAAGCCTGAAAACTCGTTAGAATCCTGTTTCTAATGCTGTGTAACCCTGCTAGCACTTCCCAAACTCATCTGACGGGGAACCCTAGGGAACCCTCCTCTTGCTCAGTGAGCTCCTTGCAGACCAGTGTCCCAAGAAACACGCTGCCATTCCCACGCTGGCAGCCTGCTATCGGAGCTGTAGCTGGGAGGGCCCGGGCCTTGGGTACTGGAGGAACAGCAGACAGGAGCTTCTAGAAGGACTCTTGGTGATGATGGAAATGGTGCGTCTTCACACTGTCCAATACTGTAGTCACTAGCGCCTGTGGCTGCTGAGCATTTGAAATGCGGCTAGTGTAGCTGGGGAGCTGAGTTTAAAATTTTTTTAAATTTTGCTTAATTTTAATTAAATAGCCTCATGTGGCTACCCTCTTGGACAGCACAGTTCTAGAACTTTCAAGATCTCCCCCCTAGCTTATCCCCACTTGCTTTTGGAGCAGTATGTGGAGTCCCCTGGCCTTCAGGCCAGGCCAAGCCTCTGTCCCCAGAGCCCTGTGTGGCAGAGGCCATGTGAACCTGACCCACCGCTCTGGTCCAGCCCTGGATTTGTGGTTGAGCAGTGGTGGGGATGGCTTTCGGTGGCTCTTTGCAAGGACATTGCTGGCTGGTTGACCTGGCCTACAGCTTCTGGCTATAACTACCACAGACATACCCTTGTTATTGGTGAAATGGGGCCCACCGTGGCCCAAGAGACAGGGCCTGTTATCCCATTTTATGGAGGAGAAACTGAGGCTTAGAGAAGGCAGATGACTCGACCAAGGTCGTAAAGCCAGCGAGTGGCAGGGCCAGCTCATTCTAGGCACCAACCCCTAGGTATGGCCCACCTCACCGTGATTTCACAGTTCCAGGCTGGTCCCTGCTTCCTCGTAGGCAGGAACCTTCCAGAAAGTGATCCCAGGGTGCATCCTGCACAACCCCCAGGCTCTATAGTAACGTATCCCGTGGTTCAGGAGCCAAATCCAAGATGAGCCTCTGCCCCCAGACAGTGGGGAGAGTACCAGGCTGTACTTTCTGCCCAGCTCTGCGCTGAGGGTCCCTGAGTCCATACCTCTGCTTCCTCAGGCCTCAGTTTCCCCATATGTACTGCCAGGAAGTAGGACATGGTGGTGCCATAGTGCCTGCTCGTAACTCTGCCTTCTCTCTGCCACCAGATCGGGGCTGTGATAAGACCCGGTCTCGGGTGACCCTGCAGGAGTGGAACGATCCTCTTGACCATGACCTTGAGGCCCAGCTCATCTACCGGCACCTGCTGGGTGTGGAGCCCGCCCTGCGGTGAGGAGGCTTGTGCGGGTACTGTGAATCCCATGCAAGAGAGCCTGTGTGGCCCCGGGGGAAGTGCCAGACCAGGGCTGGAGCTGGGATTTGGGCTCAGGGCTGCTGCTCTGTGGTGGCTGGCCACCCCTCTTCTAATTGCACCCAGCACCTTCCCACCCCGTAACCCTATCTGGCTGGGGCCCCGGAACACCTCTGCAGCACAGGGTGCTCAGGTTAGGATGGAGGACCCAAGGGTCAGGGCTGTGTCTGCTTCCTGGCCTGGGCTGAGCCCACCTCCCAACCTGCCCAGCTGGCTCACAGCCTCGGAGTGCAGGCCCTGCCCTCTGCCAGCTTCCTGGGTTCCTTGGCCAGCTCGCTTAGTCCAGGGGCTCTTGGTCCTGGCTGCAGCTTAGAAAAAACAGGATGCTACCCTAAATCAACTTCAGACAGCAGGATGCCTGGGCCCCGTGAACTGGGGATCTGGAGGCGGGGTGAAGCCAGGGATTCCTGAGAGCTCGGCTTCCCTGAGCCTGCCCAGGTGGGGCTCTTCTCCCCCACACCCCTGCATTGTGGGTCCTCTTCGCTCCTCATCAACTCTGCCAGGGTTTCTCTCTTTCCTGAAAACCCTTCAAAGCTTACACCGTCCATCTGGAAACACCTGCTCCCCTGTGAGCTGCAGCCACTTTGCGGCCACCTCCTCTCTGATGGTGTGGCCCTGGCTCGCTGCCCCCCCCACTCCTGCCCCCTTGTTCAGTGACTTCATCCCCCATTACGGGATGCGTGCACCACCCCCACCTGGACCCTCACACCCACGGCCACACCCTAGCACTTGCCCTCCTCCTCTTCCTCTTCATTTGCAAGGCTCCATTTTAATTTCACTTCACATGTGAACTCATTTAATAGCCACCGACCCAGGTCGCTGCTCTTATGATCCACACTTAAGCCAGGTAGTGGCAGAGTCGAGATTCAAACCCAATTCCCCTGGCTCTGACCACCCGCGTACCTGCTATCCTGAGAATGTCCCCACCCCATCCCAGCTCACTTCCTCTGGATCCAGCCCACCAGGACCTCGGATCCACTATCCGTGGTCCGTGGCTGTGCTGGCTTCCTGTGGCTTCTTTAGCGAATGAGTACACACTTGGTGACTGAAAGCAACATGGATTTATTCCCTTACAGTTCTGGATGTTGGCAGGGCTGGTTCCTCCTCCTGGTGGCTGGAAGGGAGAATCTGTTTCCTGGCTGTTTGTAGCTTCTAGAAACCACTGAACTTCCTGGGCTCGGGGCCTCTTCCTCCATCTCCGAAGTGCACCACTCTCATCTCTGCTTCCGTCCTCTCGTCGTCTTCTGTGGCTTTCCTGCCTCCCTTTCATAAGACCCTCACGGTCACGTTTATGGCCCACCTGGAGAGCCCAGGATCCTCTGCCCATCTCAGGATCCTTAATCACGTCTGCAAAGTCCCTTTTGCCATGTCAGGTGACAGTCACAGGTTCCAGGGACTACAGCCTGGTTATCCTGGGAGGCCACTGTCCACCCTGACCCCTCCGCGCCTGCTGCCCCCACCTCCCTGGCCTGCACCCAGGCAGCTCATCAAAAATTGCATTCCCCAGAGGAAACTCTTTTCGAGGGTCCCACTTTACTTTTTCTACCCGCATCTCTGCCCAATGTCCCCCCGCCAGTCTTGCAGCAGGTTGCTCGGTTGGGTTGCCCTCTGGTGACTCTCTCACACTTTGTCCCTGCTCACCCCTTTGGCACATGGCCCTATACCATCGTGCCATTTTGGCCCCAAACACAGCTCAGCCCTTGCCCTCCTGCATCAGCTGCGCTTGCGTTTTCCGCCTTCTCATTCTGTCGACGAACCAAGTCTCCTGCCAATGCCCCTGCCCACTGTGTCCTTCATGCAGGGGCCGTGCTGCTGCTGGGTCGCCTCCTCCACCTTCAGGGATTTTTCTGTCTCTGCTGGATCATTTCCTCAGCCCCTAAACACTCTGTCCCCGTCTTAAGAAATGAGTTCTCCCGTGACCTCACGTTCCTTCCAAGCATGGCTGCTTTTCCATTTGCCCCCTTGAGGGCAAAACTGTTTTTTTTGAGACAGGATCTTGTTCTGTCACCCAGTGTGGTGGCTCATGCCTGTAATCCCAGCGCTTTGAGAGGCCAAGGCAGGAGGATTGCTTGAGCCTAGGGGTTTGAGACCAGCTTGGGCAACATAACAAGACCTCACCTCTACAAAACATTTAAAAATTAAATGTGTGGTGGCGCATGCCTGTATCCCAGCTACTTGGGAAGCTGAGGCAGGTGAAACCGCTGAGCCCAGGAATTGGAGGTTGCAGTGAGCTACAATGACGTCACTGCACTCTAGCCTGGGTGACAGAGCGAGACCACATCTCTAAAAAGAAAATTAGACCAGGGGACAGTGAAAAGGACTGAGCCAGAATTCCTACTTAAGGGACTTCGAGCAGGGATCCACCCAGTTCTCATAGTCCCTCCCGTAAACACGAGGAGAATCACACCTGTAAGGGCCTGGGGTCTTTGGTGAGCCCTGTTAGGAACATGTCATTGTCTACTGCCCCATAAGAAAGAAATTCACTCTGTGGCCAGCTAGGGGACTTTCAGGCCCCACGTGGCTATTTCCCACGGGCACTGCAAGGTGAGAGGGACGGGGCCTGAGCTTGGTTTCCAACGGCCCTTCTGGTTACCCACGGTGGTGGAGGGGAGGAAGGAACTGGGAAGGTGACCAAGGGTTCATGTTGCTTCTTCAGAGATCGAGAGTCAGCTCCCACCCCCGGAGCCACCTGCAGCTTGGGAGGCCCACGCTGGGTCACCAGCCTTCCCAGCAAGGGCGCCAGGAGCTCAGGCAGGGGGCGCTGTGGCCATAGGCCCTCACTCTGTCCTCCCCCACAGGGAGAAGCTCCGGGAGCCGAGCAGGGGCACAGAGGCAGGCGCTGAGCCCACAGGCCCTGGCCAAGGTAGGCCCCTCCCATCTGGGACTCCCTCTGTGTCCCCAGCCACCTTAAGGGATGCATGGGTGGGGAACCCAGGCCTGCTCCAGGGCCCTCTGGCCTCCGAGGCCCTGCCGGCCACCCTCACAGCTGCGTCTGCCTCCAGCCCCCGAGGACCCACTGGCCCAGCTGCTCCAGGTGCTGCAGGACCTCCGGGAGGCCCACAGCTGCAGCTCCAGTCCGACCAGGCCCCCACCCTCAGAGCCCACCCGCCTCCTGGAGCTACAGACGTGAGGCCCACCCTGCACTCCCGCACCAAGCCCCCTGCCAGGCGCTTGGAGACCCCCCGGAGCCCTCTGGACCCTCCCCCAGGCACCTCGCTGGCCAGGGCGAGTGGGGGGAGCCAGGTCCAGAGCTGATAAGCTTGGCCCGTCCTGTTGTGGCTGACCTGACATCTTGGGACTGCAGTGGCTCCTACTCCTCTGTGAGGCCTGGCCGCTGCCTGTGGCCCCTACAGCCATCGCTGCCACTGGTCCGGCCTCTCCAGGAACCCTCCTCTCCTGCCTAGGACAGACGAAGCCAGAAGCCACCCCTGGGAAGGTCCATGTCCGGGTGGGCAGGGAGGTGGGAGCATGGGCCCCAGGGTGCCAGGCCGTGACCTCAGCACCCCTCACTCCTGGCTGCCACCCCACCCGCTCCCCTCCCCTTCCCACTCCCCTGCCACCGACAGTAAACCTGCTGAGACTGCCAAGGCTCCGGGGTCTTCTGAGAGGGGTCTGGGGGGAGAGTGGCCCCGGGGGAACCTCAGAGGCTGCCGGTGGGTATGACCGAGGATGGGTCCAACAGCGTGGCCTCTGGGCATCTCTGTCCCCTACTCTGCTTCCCACATCTGGGGTCAGGGGCTCCTTTCCTCTCCCCCCCCACACCCCTGGGTCCTGCTCCTCCTTCCTCACAGGCCGCAGGGGAGCTGTGTCTTGCCAGCTGTTCTCTCCTCAGGGCAGCCCCCTCCATGGTGTCCCTGAAGATGGCATAGCAGGGGCGGGGCTGGGAAGCTTGACTCTTGAGTGGTGGCCTGGCCCTGGCAGTGTCCTTCCCTCTGTGAGGGCTGGGGATGTTGGCCATGTGGGGGTCCTGGCTTCCCCACAGTGGCGTCTTGCTAGGCTGGGCTCCAGAGGCATCCACAGTGACCTGGCTCAGGGTGGGGAGAAGGCCCTGGACCTGCCCCCACATCCACAGATTCCCCATAAGGCCTTCAGCCCCTGACTTGGCGATGCAGTTGCCTCCCCTGCCCTCTGACCCAGATCCCAGTGGTCCACCCGTGCCCCATTCCTGGCCCTGAGAGGTTTGTCTGATGCCCCCATCAACAGAGGCCCCCGCTGGTGTGTGTGTTGGCAAAGCTTGACTCTGTGCCAGTCCCCACTCTTGGGGGCAGGATCCCTGGCGTCCTGGGGGGGCTAGTCTGTCTTTCTTGGTCAGTCCCCTCTGAAGCCCACCAGGCCCTGCTCCCTGCCCAAGAGGAGCCCCCACTTTCTCTGTGGGGCAGTGATGATGGGCCACTGGCTCGTACCACTGAAGTGGTCCTGGGGTGGCTGGAGCAGCAGGGGACAGGCAGGGCTTCCATCCCTCTTTGCCCCCTCCCCCGTGGTGCCCACTCCTGTGGCTGACCTGCTGCCCAGGTTCGGGGTGCGTGGCCTTTGTGCCTGTGAGGGCACAGAAGCCCCTGAGGCCTCCAGACCCAGCTTCCTGCCTGTTCCCCTCCCCACTAAAGACTCCCGCCCTGCCCTGCCAGCACCCCCTGGCTTCAGTCTCACTCCTGACCACAGCAGCTAATAGACACAGCCAGGTGGGCCCTATTCTAGCATTTTCCCTCCATCAATTCATTACTTCCTCACCTGTTATCCTATTGTCATCTCCATTTATTTTAGCTCCTGGGAACATAAGGTGAGAGTAGTAATTTGCCCAAGATCACAAAGCTGTGACACACGGACAGAGGAGTTGGGCTTTGGACTTAGGCAGCTCAGAGCTCAAATGTGTTGTTTGAAACCACTTTCAATCGTAAGATTTAGGATAGAAGGATAAACGTTATAGATTAAAAGAGACGTGAGATTTTGGAACCAGATAGTGTTGATGGTTGCACGTCAAGAATGTAATTATGGGAGGCCGAGGTGGGCGGATCGTTTGAGCTCAGGAGTTCGAGACCAGCCTGAGCAAGAGTGAGACCCCATCTCTACTATAAATAGAAAGAAATTAATTGGCCAACTAATATATATAGAAAAAATTAGCCGGGCATGGTGGCGCATGCCTGTAGTCCCAGGGAGGCTGAGGCAGCAGGATTGCTTGAGCCCAGGAGTTTGAGGTTGCTGTGAGCTAGGCTGACGCCACGGCACTCACTCTAGCCTGGGCAATAAAGTGAGACACTGTCTCAAAAAAAAAAAAAAAAAAGAATCTAATTAATGCTACTGAGTTGAAAACTTAAAAATGGGTAAAATGGGAAATTTTATGTTGTACTATTTTACTACAATACAAAAAAAGGCTTAGAGGCTTTTTAGCAACCACTTGAAACAAAAAATGTTGAAGTCTGGGTGTGGTTGTGTGCACCTGTAGTCCCAGCTACTCTGGAGGCAGAGGCAGGAAGATCACTTGAGCCTAGGAGTTCAAGGCTGCAGTGAGCTTATGATCCTGCCTGTGAATAGCCACTGCACTCCAGCCTGGGTGACATAGCAAGACACTGTCTCTAAAAAACAAAAGAGGTGTGAAATGACATCTTTATGAGACCACTGGAAATTTGGACACTAGTCGACTATAGGATGTTAGGAATTACTGTTAATTTTTTTAAAGGTCTGATACAAACCTTCAGCCATCGAGGCCCAGGGCCTGCATTTTAACACCAGGTATACATATTCCACAGGCTGCAGGAGGAGCTGTGGGTCTTCATGAACGGTCCTAGCACATGCATATTGGACAAACATGTAGCATATGACCCACGTTCACCTTGGGGTGGAGACTTAACGTTTGAATGTGTTACAGTTAGGTCCTAAACATCAAAAGGTGAAGCAGGGACACGAAGGCATGTAAGTAAACCAGCCAGAACCAGTCTGTGGTCGAGATCTCTTATCAGGAGAAAATTCCAGAAATCAGTCTTTTGTTCAATCCAAGCTGTAGAGCGAGGAGGTCAGTTAGCGTGTGGTGGCAGATGAGCTGCAGTGGTCTTTTTTGTTTGTTTGATTTGCAACGGTTTGAATATTGCTCATTGAGAGGCCAGTGCTTGTTTAGTTGCTAAAGAAAAAAACCTTGTGACAGTTAGAACATAGTTTATTTTTTAAGTGTGGGGGAGCGTGACTTAACTCTCGCCTGGTATAGCCTTAGGCCATGTTTATAATTTGGTATCTTGTAGCCACAGAGTCCATTCTTATGTTCATTTAGTCATATGGTCTTGATTTTAACATTCCTGCTGGTCAGTTGTGTCTAAACCGCATAAAGTGAGGGGTATAATGAGGTATGTCTGACCTCCAGTCTTGTCATGGCAGGAACTCGGGTTTCAAGGTTTCTCTGGTGTCCCATTGGCCAAGAGGGGGTCCATTCAGTGGTTGGGGGGCTTAGGATTTTATTTTTAGTTCTCACCTTGATACCACCATCCTATGGACTCCATGACGGTTTTTTGCAGGGCTGGGTCTCTCCCCTCCCTCCCTGGCCCAAGGCCTGGGTGCAAGGGTAGCTGAGCCTGCTGTACCAACCCTAACCCCAAATCACCAACACCTGGTTCTCTGGCTGCTTCTTAGGGTTTCACAAACTTCCTCATGCCTTTTGGATGTTCTGGGGTTTCAAGGACTGGTGTTCACCACAGGGCGGGCCCCCTGGGAATCCCTGAGTGGGTACCTGCTTCTTTCATCCTCTGGGCCCATCCGAAAAGGTTTGCAACAACCGCCTCCTGACAAAGCCTTGTCAAAGTATAATTTTCAAATATGTAAAAGAGAAAAGATTCATACAAATATAGAATGAACACAGATCAAAAATCTATTACAGCTGGGTGCAGTGGCTCACACCTGTAATTCCAGCACTTTGGGAAGCTAAGGTGGAAGAATGGCTTGAGGCCAGGAGTTTGAGACCCACTTGGACAATATAGCTAGACCCCATCTCTACAAAACACAAAACAACTAGCCAAGTGTGGTGTGCACCTGTAGTCCCAGCTACTTAGGAGGCTGAGAAAGGAGGATCACTTAAGCCCAGGGGTTTGAGGTTGCAGTGAGCTATGATGAGGCCACTGCACTCTAGCCTGGGTGATAGAGTGAGACCCAGTCTCAAATGAAAAGACCTATTGCATATCAATTCAGAAGGGATTGTTTTGGAAAGCTGATTCATAGAACATACTGGGAAACTGGGTACATGTATTTGTAAGCATTTTGAGAGAAGATTGCTAGAATGAGATTGTGATGTTAGATACAAAACTAGTTAATGGAGTTTTCTTCTCTGTGGGACAGAAACCTACGGGTTAATAAATAACTTAAGGCCAGGCGTGGTGGCTCATGTCTGTAATCCTAGCACTCTGGGAGGCCAAGGCGGGCAGATTGCTGGAGATCAGGAGTTCAAAACCAGCCTGAGCAAGAGTGAGACCCCATCTCTACTATAAATAGAAAGAAATTAATTGACCAACTAATGTATATAGAAAAAATTAGCCGGGCATGGTGGCACATGCCTGTAGTCCCAGCTACTCGGGAGGCTGAGGCAGCAGGATTGCTTGAGCCCAGGAGTTTGAGGTTGCTGTGAGCGAGGCTGACGCCACGGCACTCACTCTAGCCTGGGCAACAAAGCAAGACTCTGTCTCAAAAAAGAAAAAAAAACAAACAAACAAAAAAAAAAAAACACTTAAATGTCTGGGCTCTAATCAAACAATAAATAACAAAGACAGGGCTGGGTACAGTGGCTCACACCCATAATCCTAGCACTTTGGGAGGCTGAGGTGGGAGGATGACTTGAGGCCAGGAGTTCCAGACCAGCTTGAGCAAGAGTGAGACCCTATCTCTACAAAAAAATAGAAAAATTAGCAGGGTGTGGTGGGATGTGCCCGTAGTCCCAGCTATTCGGGAGCCTGAGGTGGGAGGATTGCTTGAGCCCGGGAGTTTGAGGTTACAGTGAGGTATGATGAGGCCACCTGCACTCCAGCCCAGGCAACAGACCAAGACCTGTCTCAAAATAAATTTAAAAAGTCAAACACAGGCACAGTCCCCACATTTAGGATCAGCAAACTTTTTCTCTAAAGGACCAGTCGTCCTTTAGAGAAAAAGGTCTCAGTCACAACTACTATGCCATGTAGTAGGAAAGCATCCACAGACAGTGTGCAAACACGTGGGCATGATGTACTCCCATAAAACCTTACAAGCACAGGCAGGATTTGGTCCCCAGACCCCAGTAGTTTGCCAGCCTCTGCCCTAGATAATTAAATATACCTCTGTCAGGCCTGTCCAATGACATCTCCAGTATGACACTGTCAGAACATGCCACACACTGCCCTTTCACTTTATGTCCAAAGCTGGATAATTTTAACACCCCATATTCCAGCAGCCTCTTCTGTAGTTGTGCCAGGCAGACTCATCTTGTTTAGTCTCATGAGAGATGGGAATGGTTACATGGCCGCCTCTTGGGGCAGCCCAACATCAAGCCACTGAAGACTTTGCAGTCTGACAACTTCTGGGGCCCAGGGTCTCGTGTTGGTCTGGGAAGGAAAGGACAATTGTCATCACAACTCCGCAAGAGAGAACAGACTTCCACAGTGGCTGGGGGTGAAGCCCCTGGTAGATCTAAATCCTGTCCCTACTCTACCCTAGCCCAGGTAAAGGTGGCTAGCCTCATCACCTCCAGGCCTCTGCAATCCTGGTACGGGTAGCGTCCTTGACCTAAACTTTCCCAGGGTGACCCAGAGGGTGGGGGTTACAACTCCAGGGAATCCTTTTCTATTCTGCATCAGTTAAAAAGGTGCCTGGCCTACTTGGCCTGGAGAGTCAGGTTCTAGGTGGGGGCCTGGCAGACTAACATTTACTCACCCAGGGCTCAGGTGGGAATTGGTCCTGCCCCATAAGTGGTGGTGGAAGTTCCAGATTTCCCTAGAGGCTCCACAGCTGCTGCTCAGCCCTGGATAAGCAGCTGCCAAGCCATTAGGGCTCCAATAGCTAATGAGCTCCTATCTCCTGTTGCTTCAAACAGCTCAGGTGGGGCCTTTATAGTCTGCAAAATATCAACTAACCAAACGGGATGATACACTTAGCCCTCCGAGCTCTTCTCTCACCCCTGTCTACAGCTGCCTCCTCTGCCAGCTCTCACCCAATTGTCCCTCCTGGCTAAGAAGCTAGAGACAACCCAGCCAGGGCTCTTGACGCAGTGCGCCCAGGCAGCCTTGGCAGGAGGCGCAGCCATACACCCGCCTCCAGCCACTGACTTTCTGCAGCCCCCACCGCTTCCAGCCACAGCTGCCCACTACCCCACGCCTCCATTCTCTACTCGGGCCTCCTGCTGTGTACTTCAAGGGCACATTTCCAAAGAGAGATCTGAGACATGGGCAGCGGAGAGACACAGCTTGGAGTTCCCGCTCAGCCTCGGCGAGAAAGTCTCTGCAGTAGCAGAGCGTCCCCCACGGCGCACCGAGCATGCGCCGAAGGGCCTCCACGGCCCGAGGCACAAAGGTGAAAGCCTTCTGGATCGGCGCATGCGTGTAGCCACAGGCCTCCCTCAGGAATTTCTGGCGCCTGCGCAAGATCCTCCAGTCCGGTAGGGGGCGATGAGACGGTCCTTACCCGTGTTTGGCACCGCCGACGTAACCCGGAAGAGGTCGCTTAATAGGATTCCGGAGGCCGTGGAAGCGGCCTCTTGGAGTCTGGACGCTGCTGCGGCGCTAGCATGAACGCCCCTCCAGCCTTCGAGTCGTTCCTGCTCTTCGAGGGCGAGAAGAAGTAAGTAGGGCCGCCCGGAGACAGGAGGGTCTGGCCGAGGCTCACGAGGCCTCGACCGTCGGCCGTCAGCCCTGCGGGTCCTGCAGGTCCTGCGGTTCCCCCGCCGGTCCTCCGCCCGGGACGGCAGCGGCTTTTGCTTGAGCAAAATGTTGACCTGGGCCCGGCGTGGTGGCTCACGTCTGTACTCGTAACACTCTGGGAGGCCGAGGCGGGAGGATTGCTTGAGGTCAGGATCTCGAGACCATCCTGAGCAAGAGCGAGGATGGTATCTACTAAAAGTAGAAAAAGTATCCGGGCGTGGTGGCACGCACCTGTAGTCCCAGCTACTCGGGAGGCTGAGGCAGGAGGATTACTTGAGCCCAGTAGTTTAAGGTTACAGTGAGCCTCGATGATGCCACTGCACTCTATTGGGATGACAGAGGGATTCTCTGTCTCACAAATAAATAAACTAGTTGGCCTGTGTCTGTCAAGCTTAAGGAAGTCCTGCGCGGTTAGCGGCGAGTGTACTCATTTTGCAGAGGAGGAAACTGAGGCTCAGACAAGTTGAGTAACTTGCCACCGGCACGCAGCAAGTGGCGGGCTTGTATTAGAACCCAGATTGTCTGCCTCCAAAGTCCTTTTCCTCTGGAATCTGGCAGCCTCCCCGTTGGTCTCCCATCCACCACCTCCATCTTCTATGTGACAGCCAGAGTGATGTCTCTAAAGCCCACATCTGATCTGTCACTAGTCTCTGTAAAACCTGCTGTGACTCCTCACTGCCTGCTGGTTGAAGGAGCCTAGTGGTCAGACTACCTGGGCTTGGCTTCTGTATCCCCCACTTAACAAGACTCTATTTTTGGACAAGTGACTTGGTTTGTCTGAGGCCATTTCCTCACTTGGAAAATAGGTTTGTTACTGTATTTAAACGTGGGATTTTTCTGTTAGAGATTAAGTGAGGTAATTTGTGTAAAGTACTTAGTCCAGGGCTGAGCACATAGAAGTTGGCTTAAATATTGTCTCCTCTTCTTAAAATTTATAACAGCCTGGAATGCAGGGTCCTATGACCTTCACTCCAGCCTCCCTTTAGAGCAGACTCTCAACTGGGGACCATCTTGCCCTTCAAGGGACATTTGGCAAAAATGGAAACATTTTTGGTTGTCACAGGGATTACTACTGGTATCTACTGGGTAGATCCTGAGATGCTGCTAATGTCCTACAGTGTACAAGACAGCTCCCCACAGAAAAGAATTATTGGCCTAGAATGTTAGTGGTGTCAAGACTGAGAAACTCTGCTTTAAGAAAAAGCAGCAGTCCTGAGTGGGTGAGGGCACCAGAGTGGGGTTAGCTGGAGTCATTGTAGACGCAGTGCTGCGCTGAGTCAGAGAGGTCTTCGTGGGATGAACAGATTGAGAAGGGCTTGGTTAGGGACGGGGGTGGGGGGTGGGGAGGCAGCACACGAGCCCACCTCCAGGGACAAGGTTTAGCCCCTGCCCCTCATTTGTGGCCTCTGTCTCTTTCTAGGATCACCATTAACAAGGACACCAAGGTACCCAATGCCTGTTTGTTTACCATCAACAAGGAAGACCACACACTAGGAAACATCATTAAATCGTAAGTTCCAGCTCAGAGGCTCTCGGGGGCTGTGTTTAATGGAGCTCTTTAGGGCAAGACACAAGTGCCATAATGCTCTTAAAGTCTTTCTGGGTGCTTGCTCTGGCATTTCACGACCCACGACCTGCCTTTCAAGGGGACACTGAACTGCATCTGTCCACACAAGCCACGTCACTGTGTTGCTTATCTATCTATCTAGAGAGTGTGCAGCAAGTTACAGATAAGTAGACCTACTTGTGTTATGCTAATGAGCACCGAGAGGCAGTCAAGGTTAGCTCTCCCCACCCTACCCCTGTTAGGGACCTGCCTGCCATAGATCAAGGGAGAGAACTGGGAGAGGCATTCTGTGGCTGTCCAGAGCCTCTGGTAGGCCCCAGACATTGGTTGGTGGGTGTTTGCTCAACCAGTGAAGTCCTGGATGGGAGTGCTGAGATGTGACTGCCACTCTGGCCTAGGAACTTGTTACTTCACTGCAGGTATGGCTCTTCCCTCGGGTGCCATTGGTAAAGCCAGGCCTTTCCCAGGCTTGCGTGTTGGAGGCTCAGGGTCCTGGTGCAGTAGGGTGTGGGGATGTCTATTGCTGCCTGGAGGACTCCTGCCCAGTGTCCCCACCCATGCAAGGGTCCCCCCTCATGGTGGTCACACCTGACTCTGAGCTGCTCTAGAGGATACCCGCATGTGTCAGGGAATGTACACAGCACAGCCTTGTAGAACAGGGCCCAGTGTGCATGGACAGCCCCTGCCAGCCTGTGCTGCCTTGAGGACTTGTTTCCATCTCCCTGACTGCTCAGAGCCTCACTCTTCTCCCCACCCCATTGATGTGCTGAGTAGATGCTTTTTTTTGAGACAGAGTCTCACTTTATTGCCCAGGCTAGAGTGAGTGCTAAGGCATTAGCCTAGCTCACAGCAACCTCAATCTCTTGGGCTCAAGCGATCCTACTGCCTCAGCTTCCTGAGTAGCTGGGACTACAGACATGCACCACCATGCCTGGCTAATTTTTTGTATATATATTTTTAGTTGGTCAATTAATTTCTTTTTTTTATTAGAGATGGGGTCTCGCTCAGGCTGGTTTCGAACTCCTGACCTCGAGAGATCCGCCCGCCTCGGTCTCCCAGAGTGCTAGGATTACAGGCGTGAGCCACTATGCCCAGCCTAGTAGATGCTCTTTTTTGGGCTTCTGTTCTGGTTTACTGAACGCTGGCTGGACATGAATGCACAGGAAAGTCTCTGCACTGCAGGGTCCCTGACTTCCACTGAGGGAAGAGGTTGCTAGAAACCTATTCATAGCTAGGTCCTTGTTCCTCATGGATGCAGGGGACATGGGGGTATGGGTGGGGTGGTATCTCTTCTTGAAAGTGTTTTACTTGAAGATTTAGGGGAAGAGAAAACTCTTTGGCTGAAAAGCCTTAAGGCATGAGCTGGGGGCCACCTGGTAGCCTTGAGGCCTGTCTCAGGCCAGAGGCTTACCACCCTCCTGTCCCTCACACTGCTTGTCCCCCTGGTCTCAGACAGCTGCTGAAGGACCCACAGGTGCTCTTTGCTGGCTACAAAGTCCCCCACCCCTTGGAGCACAAGATCATCATCCGTGTGCAGACCACACCAGACTACAGCCCCCAGGAGGCCTTCACCAATGCCATCACCGACCTCATCAGCGAGCTGTCTCTGCTGGAAGAGCGGTTCCGGGTAGGAGCCCCGGGTGCAGCTGGGGGGGGGTGGGTGGGGGGCACTGGAGCCTTCAGTGTGCCCAGAGCTGCAATGTCTGCAGGCCACGCCTAGGCTGCTTCCTCAGGGGCATTTGGGGGGAGGGGGCAGCAATGACAGAGCAGGGATGTGTGGACTAAGGGATTGTGGAGTTGAGGCCTGTGGGGTGGGGATTTTAACTAGTGCTCCAGCGTCCCTCCTTATGTGCTCTCATTGTGCTTGGAGAGAGGGAAGAGCAGCCCCAAAAGGGCAGTAGGTCTCCTAAGTCCCTCATCTGGTGGTATAGGCTCTGGTTTGTAAGGCCTGGCTACTTCCAGACATTTGTTCAGCAGGCAGCTCATCCCAGGGTAGGGTCACACCTGTCAAGGGGCCTCAGGGTCTAGAACAATTTACAGCAGGAAAGAGCCATGCCTTGTGAGATAGGTGTCTAAGCTGCCTGCGCACAACTCGAGCCCCAGACTGCAGACAATGGGGTGGGCTGGGCCAGCTCAGAGGCGCCCTTTGCCCAGCTCCCTAGAGCCGTCTGGGGCCAGGTTTGCCGCCTGGGCTTGGTGTCCTGTGGAGCATAGCCGATGGCTACCCTCAGGAGGGCGTGGTAGCAGCTTCTGGTTGGACTTTGGTTAGGGGATGCTGGGGGTGTCCCGTCCTTGCCCTGGCCGAGCAGCTAAGTCGCTGCCTTCTTCTTTCCCAGGTGGCCATTAAAGACAAGCAAGAAGGAATTGAGTAGTGGGCTACAAGGACCTTTGCTTGGCCTGTAAGCCCAGTTCCTACATGCACCAGGCCCTTCTCTCCAGGCACAAAGCAGAGGAGAGTGGCCAGTCCTGGCGGTGACCCTTGGAGCCATCCATGAGCCTCTCAACCTTGATGTACATAGATTCTGTTTTATCTTTCTAATAAAGTATGGCAGGAAAAGACTCGGCCGAGGACATAAGCACATGGATTGTGAGGTTTGATGGAGGCAGATGACCTGTTTCAGATACCTCTGGCCCAGAGACCTTGATTTCTGTCTGAGAGGTTGACAGGGACAAACTCATTCTGGACCAAAACTTGGGAACGGGGCAGGGTTGGGGGGAACGGTGCTGGGAGGCAGTCTTGAGCAGAAGGGAACTGTGAGAACCCTTGACTGTCCGTGAATCTCTCTTCTAGAAGCCTCAGCTGCCAGGTCTGCCTATCTTAAGGTGGGACCCACACAGCTGCAGACAGCTCTCCACAGGCTCTCGTCCACAGAATTTAATACAAATATTCACTGGTAAAAAGACCACCACTGCCAGCCCAAAAGCTGAATAAGTTAAGTTGTGTCCCTGGTACTTTGCAATAGAGGCAGGCGCTCCTGTTGGAGGCTACTGTCTCTTCCAGATGGCAACAATGTTGGAGTCCGTCAGAGCGGTGAGGTAGGTAAAGGTGGGGTTGGCCACCACCGTGTTCACCATGGTCTTGGTCACCGTCTGGCTGTGGGCCCAGGGCTGTGGCCACTTAAGGATCTGGTGGGAAGAAAGGGGGTTGGGTGCATGCTTCCCACAGACCAGGTCCGCAAAGCGCCAGCCCTGGCCTGGGGAGGAGTGAGCGGGGCAGTACCTGCGTGGGGGCTTGTGCGGCTGCCGACAGTGGAGGTGGCTGCTTCAGGATGCTCCTGACGTCATAGATCCACACGCTGCCCTCCTCGTCCCCACACAGCACGATGCCTTCATCTGCCAGGACAAGGTGGGAGCCTAAGGTGGGGTGGAGCTCCAGGAGGAGTGGGTGGGAGGGGCAGGCAGGGGGGCTCACCAGGGCAGGTGCTGAGCGAGAAGTACGCCAGCTCCGTGGGGGACCACTGCAGATGGGCCAGGACGACCACTGCCACTGTGGACTGGTGGCCTCGGCCCACCCACGTCTGCCTCCAGCTCCACAGGCAGATGGTGCCCAGGCTGTTCCCCTTGGAGGCTGTGGGGGAAAGAGAACCGTGTTGGGCCCCTCCCGGACACCCATTCCCCACTGCAGACGCCTCAGAAACCCTTGTGCCTAAACCCTGGCCCCAGGAGAAGCCACCCATCTAGGTGCCCGGAAGCCAGGCTGTCCCCTAGGCCAGGCTCGCTCACCCACAACATCGTCATTCACGAATGCCAGCCCATCCACTCTCCGTGCAGATGCCTCGGGGCCCTCCGAGAAGACGAACTCCACTTCACACACCCTGCAGGCAGAAGACACGGGCTGGCCACTCCTTGCATGTGCAAAGAGCTGCCCCTGGGCACCTGCTCTGGGCCAGGCCCTGTGTGAAGGCTGGAAGATGTGACAAAAGGACGCTTGCTTTCTTGGCACTGGAGAGGGTCAGCCTTGCCCTGGAAGGTAGGGCCAGCAGCTTGGTGTCCTGAGTCACAGTAGTGGGAGTCCAGGTGCATGAGGGGCTGGGCAGTGTGGTCAGGAAAGGTTCTGGAGCGAGCCAGTGCCTCTGGGACTGAGTGTGAGATGAGCAGGGCAGGCGGGGTTTGCTGTGACTGGAGGCAGGGGGAGTGGCTGCTGAGCACATGGGGGCAGAGTATCACCTCTGCTAGGAAAGGCCACCAGGCAGCTGTCCAAGTGCTGGAGAGGCGCCAGCTTGGAGCCAGAAAGGCACCCAAGCACCCAACTATGGGACGGGCATGACCAAGGCAGTGGCAGGGGAGTAGGAGAAGCAGACGCATCGGGCACAGGGGAGCAACTCCACAGGACGTGGCAACTAGGCAGGCATACAGAGGGAGAAAGGGGGCCCACGGTGAGAGAAGCCCAAGGCCACCAGCACCTGGCAGGACGCTGCCACCGTCTCTGCTGAGGCTTTGCTGCTTTCTTCCACATAGTAGCTACTTCACTCCTGCCACCCACCCTACCATTCCTCCTGGGCTGTTCATTATACTTCTTACCATGGCCAACAAAGCCCAGTGTGCCCAGGCCACCTTGCCACCTCTGGGCCATCTGCACCTGTCTTGCCAAACTGCTGCATGGTCAGCCAGCTCTCCCTACCACTGGCCCTTTGCACATGCTGTTCCATGAGCACCTTCCCTCCCTCTGCCCGGCTGACTCGCCTGCAGGGCCCCTGGGGAGGAAAGTGTGAGCCCTAGAACTTACCAATTTGTCCCTGGTCACACCTCAGCAGAGCCCCTTGTCCCCATCACTCTTTCCTTTGTGGCTGACATACTTTGTGGGGTTTTAACTGGCTTTGCTGAGTGCCTGTCTCCCCCACTAGGCTGGGGGCCCCAGGAGGGCAGGACCCCAGGGCAGACACCATGTCAGGGACAGGTGCTGCAGATGAGCCTCAGTGTGGCATTTCCAGCTTCTTCCCTACCCAGATACCACCTCACCTGCCCTCTGCTAGCGCTGGGATGCAAGTCATTGTCCCCTTTTTACAGATGAGGACATTATGCTAGGACAGAAAGGTCACATTGCCAGTGAGTGCTAGGACCTGGGCTTGATCACTTGGGGACACTGCAGTGCTAAAGCCCCGAGTAAAGGTGAGGTGACCACAGCCCAGTGCCAGAGGTAACATCAGGGTGAGGAAGGGGTCACAGGATCCTTTTTGAGAACCTAGCAGAAGGTGGGGAATAGGCCAGCACTGCAAAAAGGCCTCTGAAAACAGCCCCCAGGGCATAGGGCATGGTGTGCCCTGGCTGATGTGAGCCCATCTTGGTGACAGCCGCCCAGCTCAGGCCTGGCTTTTGAGACACCCCTGCCTACAGCCTCACCTCTTCTTTTGGGGCTGGTCCAGCCGCACGTCCCAGCAGCAGCAGCCCCCCTCGCAGCCAGCCAGCAGGTAGGCGTCTGGGCAGGAGGCAACGGGGCAGAGGCGCAACGGGACGGAGGTGGTGTCGAGCGTGAGCAGCTGGCTGGCGGCAGGCCAGGGGGAGAATGTGAGTCTGTGGACCCACGTACCCACCCTCCCAGCCACTGGCCTCTCCCCAGGCCTGCCCAAAGCATCACCTGGCCTGGAATTCGTAGTCGTGGTTGGGCACCCCAATGTCCCAGAGGATGATCCGTTTGTCATATGAGGCCGCTGAGGAGGGAGTGGGGAAGGCAAGGGGAGAGGTGGCCCTGAGGCGGCCCCGCTCGCTCCTGTAGGCCGAGCTCGAGGTTCCAAGGCCAACCCCTCGGGCAGGGAGGGAGCCCCGAGGCTAGGAGACAGGAAGACTCATGAGCCCAGGATCCCCATCGTCCTGCTCTAACCTAATGTGCCCGGCACTGGCAGCCTTTTGCAGCTCGTGCCTCACCCCCAGTTCACCACCTGGAGGGCCTTGGGTATCGCCCCCAGGTACCTGACAAGGAAGACAGAGTGGCCTAGGTTGTTGAAAAACTCCAAGACTACAGAGCAGGCTGGAGACAAAGCCAGGATCCAAAGCCCGGCTGCCTATGAAGCCATGTCACTTCCTACCAAAGCCAGAGCCAGACAGAGAGACCCAGAATTGGGCGTAGCAGCCACCAAGCTCCCTACAGTCCCAGAAGGCACTATGCCACCAGGGCAGCAAGATAGGGGTGCTGGGGAGCCCTGGGGTGAGGGGAGAGGGTCTTACTGAAGAGGTGGGTCTCATGGGTGGGGCTGAAGCAGAGGGTGGCGATGGCCTTCTTGTGGGCCCGGATGACTCCGCAGCAGAAGCCAGCTCGCACGTGCAGCAGACGGACCTGGCCCCGCAGGCCCGCAGCCGCCAGTACACTCCAGCGCTTCTTGTGGCCGGTCTGCGTGACCACCATCAGGGCCGTCCAGGCCACGGAGAAGAACTCCTGGGCCGGGTGGGGGGTAGAGGAAGCAGTCACTGGGCAAAGCTATCTATAGGTGTGACCACACATGTAGGCCTGGGCCCAGAGCAGTGAGGCCCAGCACAAAATGAAAAGGTCATGGTGAGGAGGGAGCTGAGCCTGGTCTGCCACCTCAGCCTCCCATCCCGGGAGCAGGCATATACCTGCCACCCTGCACTCACCTCGCCTGGTGCTTTGTACTTGTGCAGCACGATGCCCGTCTGGCAGTCTATCACACACACAGCCTCCCCACCACACGTGGCCACTGTCTGAGACGTCATCCCTGAATGTGCAGTTTGCAGGGGGTCAACTGAGTGGCAATGGCATCTGTGAAGCTCCTCCCTGCAAACCCCTCTTCCCAGCCTCGATGAGTGTGTCTTCACCTCTCTTCTAGCTCCCTCATCGTCCAGGCTGTCCCCGTTTCTGTGGCCCTTGCCCTTCCCGATGCCCGCCTGCCCAAGGACGTACCTTCCTCCCAGGCTGGCTCGAAGGCGCAGGCCCACAGTTGGGTATTGAGGTCATCGGGGCTGTTGTTCTTACTGTGGCACTGTAGGAAGTGCAGGGGCTCCAGCTTCAGGGCAGGCTGTGGGGACAGAGGTGGGGGGGGTCACAGTTGCCCTAGCCCTGGCTTGCCCGCCACACACTCCCTGCCACCCCATTAGCTTACCTGGCCACCATCAGAGCCCACAAGGCTGCCCTCCACGTGGGCTGACAGGGAGGTGCATACCCGCTTGTTGGGAGACAGGTTGAGTGGGACATCATCTGGCCGTTTCAAGGCCACCAGCCTGGCCTGTGGAGGGGATGCGTGACCATAGGCCAATCTGCCCAGGGCTTCCTGCCTTCCCCTCGCAGGCTGGACCACACCTTCCCGTGAGGGCAAGAGACCAGGGCTTGCCTGGGCTCACAGAAGGAGCTAACAGTCATTGGCAGCTACTTCCTGGGCTCATTTCCAGGACCTCCTGTTTGCTTCCCCAGGCAGAAGGGCTAAGGCAGTCTCAGAGCCCTGGAGGCCACACTCACCCTGGGCCTGTGGGCAGCTGCAGCTTCTGGGCGCCTCTTTGGGTTGTCTGCCTCATGTACCAAGGTCCCACCGGAGGCCACCAGCTCCTCAGAGATCATCTGTACCTGGGTAGGGCCAAGCTGTCAGGGTCAGAAAGCCGGACACAGTCCTGGGTGTCCCCAGTCCCTCTCCAGACGCCTGGTCAGAGGGGGCGTGTGCTTCCCAAGTTGAGGAAGGGTCTCTCCAGCCAATAGGGCTGCCTTTCCTGACCTACCCCACTCCCACAGCCCCTCAGCCCCCTCATGATAAGGGACCTCCAGGGTAGCTTAGGGCCATGGGAGCCACCAAGGGGCAGGAAAACTGACTCCCAGACCAATGGGACAAAGACATACCCTCCACTGGGTGAACTCGCTGAGGGACTCGGGCCCATAGCGGACATCCCTGATGGCAGACTTTACAAAGTCCGCCTGGGCCTTCTCAGCCTTCTCTTCAGGGCCCACTGCAGCCATGAACTTCTCCCAGTGAGCTGTGACCTGGTACGAGAGGAACTAGATCCAGGCCCAGTCCATCCCAGCTCTCCTAGACCCCCACTGGCAATCTCATGGCTGCAGGCATCTCAATCTCACTGCCTGCTGGAAGCCTCCCCGAACCTCTCATCTGCAGGTTGCACAAACCTCAGCACCACACACGTCACAAACATCCCAGGAAAAGCTACTTGGAAGAATGTCTCAGCCTACCATGCTGGGCTCTGCAAGGCAGGGCCACAGCCAGGCTTAGAGAAGGTCAGGCTAGGCATGGTTGGGGCAAAGAGCCCCTGTCAGTCACCCTCCTCAATATCCTCCAAATGTCCGATGTTGTCACTTCCTCCGCAACACCCACTACAGCTCCCAAGTACTCCACAATGACTGCTTGTCCCCTTACCCTGTTGGTCAGTTCCCGATTCAGGTTCTCCACCTGAGAGCAAGTCAAGGACGCATCTTTGCCATTGACCTTACGGAGCTTGGGCAGGAGAAAGGAGACCTTCAGGTTGTCATTGACCTGGGGGGTGAAGGAGCAGTGGCTCAGGGGCTGATGAGCCTGAGCCCAAGGGTCCTGGCGCCTGGCTTGGGGCTGGTAGGGGTCCCCACTTACTGTCAGAAAGGGGTTGCCCTCCAGGCTGAGCTCCTCAAGTTGCAGGAACTGGCACAAGGCGGTGACGTCCCTCAGCTGGTTGTTGCCACAGCGGAGGATGCGCAGGTGGGACAGGCCCAGGTTGTCAGGCAGCGTCTCCAGCTGGTTGTTGGAGAGGTCCAGCTCCTGCAGCTGCGTCAGGCGGCACATGAGCTTGGGGTCCAAGTGCTCTGAGATCAGCTTCAGCCCGGACAGGCTGGGCGGGGGGCAGACAGGAAGGGCTCAGGGATTGGCAGGCCACTCAGCCCACACCAACCTCGGCCTCGGGAGGCTTTTCCACCTGAATGGCCTGTGCATGTGCAGCCTCCCCTAAACCCTTTGAAAAAAATCTTGTAGCTACTTTAGAACTAGGGGCTGCACAGCCCCGTCCAGGATGTACTTCCTGATCCTCTGGGAGCTCCTCTGGCTTCCCTGGCCCTCTATGATCTCTCTCTGCAAAACTATGTCCCCAGCTGCCAGGAGCCCACCCGGCAAGCGGGTAGGGCAGCGATCCTGCGCATCTCATAACAAGAAGACATTAGGCACGACTCTGCCAAACAGGGTGACAACCAGGACGGGAAGGAAGTGGGCAAAGGTCCCAGCTGTGCTTTCCGATCGCCCGGCGACCCCGGCCGCGGTGGCGGGTGGTAGGGTCCAGGCTCCGTGGACACAGCCTCGCCCCCAGCCCGGCTCTTACTCCAGGATCCGGATCTTCCCCAGCCGGTCGCTCTTGGGTCGCCCGCGCTGCATTAGCAGCCGCGCCGAGAGGGGGCCCATGGCGAGGAGGCCCGGCCCACGCTGGCTCGGTCGGCGGCGCTGGCGTCTAGCAGAGGCCGGGTTTCCCGGAGTCCGCAGCTGGCGTCTCGGAGCGGCCGAGCACCGAAGGTGGTGCCGCGCAAGCCCGCGAGTGACTGCGACCGGAAGGAAGCGGAGCCGAGACCTTGTGCCCTGCCTGCGGACTACAACTCCCAGCGGTCTCTGCGGGCCCACACATGCGCCGTGGCCGCTCAGACAGCGCAATGGCGGCGGCTGCGGCGGCTGCCGAGGCGCCAGAGGTCTTTCGGCAGTGTGGTTGCAAGGGCATCCGGACCTGTCTGATATGCGAGCGGCAGCGCGGTGGTGACCCACCCTGGCAGGTCCCCCCGGGGGTAAGGGCTGGGAGAGGGGCCGCGCCCACAAACTCCATTCTTCATACGGGGAAACTGAGGCCCAGCTTGGTCATGAGACAGGCTGGGTTCAAAGCCTGTCGGGCTCTTGCGGTAAGGATGTGGCGGACTGAGTCTTGGGAGCGAGGAAGGGACTGGCACGTGGGTGTGTCCGACCGCAGCTCGCCTGTCGAACTTTGGAGAAACTGTCAGCAAACCTCAACTTAGCCCCTCTGGGTCAAGTGCTGGGCGGTCAGCGGCACGAGGGGTAAACGACGTGGAAAGGGCGGAGGGTACTGAATACTAGACCACAGTGCCTAAAGGCCGTAGACAAAATGGGCACGGAGGCAATTAATTCCAGTTAACTAATGAAAAAAATCAGAGCATTTGGACTGACCTGGAAGTACCGTGGTCGGTTGCAGAGGCGTATCCGCCGGGGAACTGCGTGGGTAGAGGCCCGGGGTAGGAAGGTGGAGTGATGCTTCAAGTGAGGGAGATGAGGCTGGAGAGGTTGAGGGGCTCTGACCACAGAGCGTCCACCATGTGTCAGCTGAGCAGGCTGGACTTGTCCTGAAAGCCATGGAGAGCTCCTGAAGGGGTTTAAAGGAGTGACTAGGTCAAACGTGAATTTTAGAAAGATTCCAGGAAAGGAGTGGGGCAGGTATCACAGTGTAGAAGCTGGGAAGCCAGCAAGGAAACTGCCCAGTGCGCGTGATGAAAGTACCTAAGGTCATGTGGAAAACAGGGTGGCATGTCTCAGAAATTAAACATAAAATTACTTAAAATTCCGCAATCTCACTTCTGGGTATACATCCAAGAGAATTGAAAGCAAGGTGGTGAAGAAGTTTTTGTTTTTGTTTTTTTTTTTTTGAGACAGAGTCTCACTCTTGTCTAGGCTAGAGTGCCATGGCGTCAGCCTAGCTTACAACCTCAAATTCCTGGGCTCAAGCTATCCTCCTGTCTCAGCCTCCCGAGTAGCTGGGACTACAGGCATGTGCCACCATGCCTGGCTAATTTTTTCTATATATATTTTTAGTTGTCCCGCTAATTTCTTTTTAGTAGAGACTGAGTCTCGCTCTTGCTCAGGCTGGTCTCGAACTCCTGACCTCAAGCGATCCTCAGCCTCCCAGAGTGCTAGGATTACAGGCGTGAGCCACCACCCCGGGCTGTGAAGAAGTATTTTTACCACCAGGTTCATAGCAATATTATTCACCTTAGCTAAAATATGGAAGCAGCCCAGTGTCCTTGACAGGGGAATGGATAAACAAAATGTGATACATTTACTCAATGGATTATTCAGCCTTAATATGAAAGGAAATTCTGGCACAGGCTACAACATGGATGAACCTTGAGGACATTATTCTAAGAGAAAGCAGCCAGTCACAAAAAACAAGCACTGTATGATTCCTATTATATGGGTACCTAGAGTAGCCACAGTCATAGAGACAGAAAGTAGAAGGGTTGTTATCAGGGGATGGGGAGAGGGGAATTACTGTTTAATAGGGACAGAGTTTCAGGGGTTTTTTTTGGTTTTTTTTGAGACAGAATCTCGCTTTGTTGCCCAGGCTAGAATGAGTGCCATGGCATCAGCATAGCTCACAGCAACCTCAAACTCCCGGGCTCAAGCAATCCTCCTGCCTCAGCCTCCCGAGTAGCTGGGACTACAGGCATGCGCCGCCATGCCCGGCTCATTTTTTCTATATATATTAGTTGGCCAATGAATTTCTTTCTATTTATAGTAGAGACGGGGTCTTGCTCTTGCTCAGGCTGGTTTTGAACTCCTGACCTTGAGCAATCC
Organism: Mirza zaza; assembly: GCA_008750895.1. NCBI lineage: Eukaryota > Metazoa > Chordata > Mammalia > Primates > Cheirogaleidae > Mirza > Mirza zaza. Next base: position 126,130 of record VSMD01022463.1, read on the forward strand.
GCCCGCGTCGCCTCCCAGAGTGCTAGGATTACAGGCGTGAGCCACCACACCTGGCCAGAGTTTCAGTTTTACAAGATGAAAAAGTTCTGGAGGAGTGCTGGGCACAGTGGCTCACGCCTGTAATCCTAGCACTCTGGAGGCTGAGGCAGGAGGATCGATCAAGGTCAGGAATTTAAAACTAGCCTGAGCAACAGTGAGACCCCGTCTCTACTTTTCTTTCTAAAAATAGAAAGAAATTAGCTGGACTACTAAAAATATATAGAAAAAATTAGCCAGGCATGGTGGCGCATGCCTGTAGTCCCAGCTACTTGGGAGGCTGAGGCAGAAGGATCACTTGAGCCCAGGAGTTTGAGGTTGCTGTGAGCTAGGCTGACACCACAGCACTCTAGCCTGGGCAACAGAGTGAGACTCTGTCTCGAAAAAAAAGAAGCTCTGGAGGAGGATGGTGGTGAGGCTGCACGATGTGAATAAGCTGATGAGCTTTGTTTTTAATTGTGCAGTGTCTGAACTGTACTAGTGGCCATGGGTGTGAAGACACAGGACACTGTGTACAGGACACCATCCCATCCTGATGGCTGTGGGACAAGGAGAGTGAGATGTCCAGGATGCCTCCCCAGTTTTAATGTGCCTCATGTGAGGGACCCAGGAGATGGAGGAGATGGTGGTCCGAAGCTCAGGAAATATCTGAGCTGGAGTCGGAGGCTGGAAGTGAAGCTTTAGCACAGAGTGAAATCCTCAGAGAAAAACAGAGGCCCACAGCTGGGAATGGGAGAGGAAGAGGATCAAGGCTACAGGGGCCTGGCCTGAGTTCTGGAGGCTTCTGAGGTCCTCGCTGGGTGGCTCTGGCCAGAACCTGCAACATCTGCACCTCTAGCTCCCACATAGGGATGGTTATAGTACCCTCCTCCTAGAGTTGTCCTGGGGATGAAACTATTAATAGATAACCCATATAAAATGCTTAATGCTATGGATGCAATATTAGCTATTTCATTAACTAAGTCTTTTTAATGCAGAGAGCCAGAAGAGGAAAGTGCAGCTGAAGCCAAGGGAGAGATTTAAGTAATCACTGGCAGCATGACTCGGGGTCTGCCTGGAGGACAGAGCGAAGGGGAGAGGCTCCGCTCGGGGGAGAGCAAAGCGAGGCCCAGGGAAGGGGGCTGCCCTCTTGGGCAACACTCAGACTCGTGATAGGCCTGGGCCAGCCCCACCTAAAGAAACTGGGTGCATAGATAGGGGCAAGGGAGGACAGTTGGGTCCTCCTGGAAGCAGCTGTTGAGACAGAGTGAGGAGTGCAGGGGTGTGAGTTTGTGTGTGATATGTACGAACAGGAAGAGGAGGAGGGCAGGGGCACGGACAGATGCCTCCCCCTGGCCTCCCAACACGTGCCACTCACCCCATGGACAGTCTGGAGGCCCCAGCTCTAGGATGAGCAGGTTTCCTAACCGCTGGCCTGGCTGGATGCTTTCACACAGGTCTGTTCCTTCAGTCCTGAGGCTGAGGAGGATAGAAGATGCCCCATAGAAACCAAGAACAGTGCAGGCTGCCCCCTGGCTGTACAACCAGCTCCTTAACTTTGCTGAGCCACTTTTGTAAAATGGAGAATGAAAATAGGATTGTGCAGAGGCTCTTCCTTTTACAGAAGTAGAACAAGAGAAGGGAGCCTGAGTTGTTCACTCAAAGGGCTGCAGGCCTTCCCTGAGGCAGCCTGGGACAGGGGTTCTGTCTTCCAGGGTGGCTTCCGGGGAGGGCTGAGCCATCAGAAACCCACTCAGGCAGGCAGCCAGCTGGGCAGGGGCTGTGCTCACAAGGGACCTCTGGAGGACACACGTGCCGGGTGAAGGTTTGCCATGGCTTTAGGACCATGCTTCTTTTACAGAAAACACACCGTTTCATTTACTGCTGGGACACTGGCTGGGCCGTGGGCGCCGAGGAGTCTGACTTTGAGGGCTGGGCCTTCCCCTTCCCAGGAGTGATGCTGATAGAGGACTTTGTGACCCAGGAGGAAGAAGCTGAGATGGTGCGTCTCATGGACCTGGAGCCCTGGAAGCTCTCACAGTCAGGACGGAGGAAGCAGGTAAGCCAGGCCCTAGCTGGGGGGTGGGGGAAAGGCAGGGCCAAACTGAAGGGATAGTCCCACTGCTCAGAGTCCTCCATGCACTCCCAGGATTGGTAGTGGACAAGCCTCCCCTGACCTTGGGGCTGTGGGTAGCCAGGGTCGCGGCAGAGTGTGTTCTAGTTCCAGAACATTTTCATACGCAAAAAGAAACCCCATACCCATTAGCAGTAACTCCCCATTGCCTCCTCCCCTGGCAACCACCAAGCTGCTTACTGTCTCCTTGGTGTCTGCCTCCTCCTGCTGGAATGTCCCGTCCTTGAAGTCAGGGCTTTGCTTTGCCTTGGTCACTGCGATTGAATTCTTCAGACCAACTCTGTGATACACATTCCTGTAAACTCAGACACTTCTTCACCTCCCTTTGTCTTCACCCTTCAGGACTACGGCCCCAAAGTCAACTTTCGGAAACAGAAGCTGAAGACTGCGGGCTTCCATGGCCTCCCCAGCTTTAGCCGCGAGGTGGTGCGGAGGATGGGCCTCTACCCCGGGCTGGAGGGCTTCCGGCCGGTCGAGCAGTGTAACCTGGACTACTGCCCCGAGCGGGGCTCTGCTATCGACTCCCACTTGGACGACGCCTGGCTGTGGGGGGAGCGGCTGGTCAGCCTCAACCTCCTGTCCCCGACCGTGCTGTCCATGTGCCGCGAGGTGCCCGGCAGCCTCCTGCTCTGCTCATCCCCGTCGGCCACCCCAGAGGCCTTGGTGGACAGCATGATAGCCCCCAGCAGGTCCGTGCTGTGCCAGGAGGTGGAGGTGGCTATCCCCTTGCCCCGCCGCTCCCTGCTGGTGCTCACGGGGGCCGCGAGGCACCAGTGGAAGCACGCCATCCACCGCAGACACATCAAGGCCCGCCGCGTCTGTGCCACCTTCAGGGAGCTATCAGCCGAGTTCTGTCCCGGAGGGAGGCAGCAAGAACTGGGCCATGAACTCCTGCAAATCGCTCTCTCCTTCCAAGGAAGACCCGTGTGAGTTCCTCCCTGGGGACAGGAGCTGGCGCTGGGCCTGGCCGGAGTCACTGACCCCAGAGTTGGCCATTCTTGGGATTGAAGTGGGGAGCCCAGTATAGGGCTTTTTCCCAGCTCCTTAGGTTTTAGAAGACATCTGGCACTGTGATAGCCCTGCCCGGGTGCTGGCTCTGGCGAGAATACACCTCGGTCAGTCCCCTTTGACCTGCACTGTAGCCACTCTGCTTCAGTTATTTGACACAGTTTGGGAAGGGTGGGATAGTTTGAGCTTTAAAAAGGTTGAGAATATTTAAAACTATTTTTTTCTTTATCTGTCTCTCTGAGGCATCCTGATGTCCCACTGTCCAGTCCCTTCCTTTGGGGAACGTGTTGGATTGGAGAACGGAATTGGTAGAGGATTTGAAGTTCAGACTTCAGAGTTGGCGACAGCTTTGAGCCAGGCTCAGCCTGGGTCATGCTTGACCCTTGGGGGTGGGGGCTGCGACGAGGGCAGGGAAGTCTGAGAGCCTGGCCCCCCTTGCCACATGCTGTTAGCAAGTAGGGAAAAGGCTCCTATCTCCCAGGACACCACAAGGGTGTTCACTCTGGCTCTGGTGCAGTGTGGGGTGCTTACCTGGATGGACAGCTGCCCAGGTACACCAGCGGCCGGAGTGAGGAGCAGGCCGAGGCAGCTGAGGGGGTGGCCTGAGCCTGGCCCCCATGGCTAGCCCTCTCTCCTGCGCTTATGAGACAGACACACTCAGCTCACCGCCACATGCTGGGAACTGAATTTGGGGGAGCAGGGCCTTGTCACATAGTCAGGATCATTCTGCAAGGTCACTCCAGAACCTTCCCAGAGCTGTCCAGCAGGGGAGCTGCTGGCTGCCCAGCTACTGAGCCCCTGGTGAGGTCTGAAGAACCCTGTGAAGACCCAGTGGAGAGGCTGCCCAGCTGCCAGGGGTGGTTGGGTGGGTGGGCACCCAGACACCTGGCTGTTGCTCCCATCAGCTCCTGGGGAGCATGACTTCTTCCCAGTGTCAGGACCCTTTGCAGGTCCTCACTGGCATGCACATGCCACCTGGGCCTGGTGGTCTATTCTAGAGGGCGTTGTGCGGGGTCTCTGCCCCTGACAGCGGGCACGCCCCTGGGCAGAGCCTGCAACATACTCTGCAGGAAACGCACACTCGGAATGCTGCAGGTGGAGGCCTCGCCAGGAGAGGCCTGGGGAGCTACTGAGCACAGACAGCTGTTCTCCCCAGCATCCCTCACATACACTTTAGGAAATATTTGTTACATGATAGGTTGGTGACTCCCAGAGAGCTGAGAGAGTTGAGTCTGTCCTGGAAGCTGTGACATGGAGACCACTAGGCCCCACGTGCCTACTGTCTGCGCAGCCATGCCTCGCCCGGCTTGATGGGGCATGGGAGTGCCAGGCTGGGTACCAGACTGTGCTTCTACACAGCCTTGCTTCTGGCATGCTGCGCTGCACACTTCTGAAGGGCTGGGCCCTGCTGCCACCACCCGCGGGTACCACCACCTGCTTACCTCGTGTTGGCTAAGTGGCCTCACACATCCTCCAGCACTTTCCTTAGGCAGCAGGCCTGTGTTGTGCAGACTAGGCTGTCCGCTCTGATGTTCCTGCAGGCTCAACAAGGGGAAAGCAAGAGTCCCCTGTGGGGGACTCACTAATACTGAAGTGTCCACTCTGAGGGCAGCTTCCTGTGGTGTCCTGCTCCCGAGTAAGCCGAGGGGTAGCTCAGCTGACATCAGCCTGCCTCTTGGAGAGATGGGTGGTGAGGTCCAGGCTGGTCTCAGGAGCAGGAAGGGACAGAGCTCAGTCCCAGGAACATTCTCTGGGGCTACTCCTGCCTAGATTGGCGTTGAACCTGCATGTCCTATGTCTCACAGCAACCCCCAGGCAGCCAGTAGGTGGCCTGGAAAGAGGGCTTAGCAAGGAGCCTCCAGGCTCCGTCTTGTCCCAGCCCTGCCCTGCTGGACCCCACTCAGGCTGTGTGAATTCTATCAATAACTTTCCAGAGCTATCTGAGTCAAGACAAAAGCCTTGTCTCAATGGGTCTGCAGTGTGAAGTGGGCCCTAGCCAGGCAGGCGGGCTGCGCTCACTGCAAGAGTGGCCACGGAGTCAACAGCAACTTGTTCCCTGCCCTTCGCAGGGGCAGGGCAGGGTCTTCTCTAAGGAAGCTGCAGCCCAACTTCAAGTGCTGTCTTGCTCGAGGCTGGGTGGGCCCTCTGGACTGGCAGGGCATGGTGCTGCCAGCTGCTTTGCACACCTGATTCCCAAGAGCCTCTAGGTTGAAATGTCAGAAAATTAAAAATACGGGGTGGAAATTGTTTCCTGGAAGGGGCCTCTACTTCAGTGGGCGACTGTTAGGAAACGGCGTATCTGGGTGCTTCCGCATCACTGCTGCCAGCCTGGCCCCGGCTCCAGAGTCACAGGGACCTGGGGCTGGAGAATATCCCATGCAACCAGAACTTCCGTGGTGTTTCTGGACGGCTTAGGGGGACGTTCACACCAACCCTGTTTAGATGGGCTCTCTTGGTACTCAGCCACCCATGTGGGGCTGTCTCTTCCTGTTTCTGGAAAGAGGGCCCTGCCTTGGAAGTGGCAGGCAGAGGCACTAACCGTTAGGGACAGCGTGTCTGGGTGTGCGCACCCTGACTCTCCATGCTAGAGATGTCCACGCCCCCTCACCAGGGCAGCCTGTTGGGACACTAGCCAGTGACCAGCCACAGAATGCGGCAGGTGGGGTCCAGGAGAAGGGCCCTTGTGCCAAGTTGGGGGTCACCCATGCAGCAGACACGGGGAAGGACCAGGGCTGCAGCACGTCCCCTGCCTGCAGCATCCTGCCAGGAACAGAAAGTGCTTTGAACAGCTTTACTGGTTTATTCAGTTCAATCCAGGGCAACTGTTTAAAGAACCCACACACGGGACAGGAGGTATGTTCGCCATACATGATTTGCGTAATGTCATGCATAAATAATCAGCACGAGACAGTAACAACTGCAGGTGAACTCTGACCCACTCAGGCTTATGTGGTTTTGTCCTCAACAGACCTTCCTAGAAGACGCTAAAACACATTCTGCCTTCTAAGTTTCTAAAATAGAAACACTTGCTTTTCGAGACTTGTGTCAGGTGCTAGGTGAGAGTGTGTTCCACATTGCAAGGGCCTCAGCATGTCTGGAGCACCCGGAAGGCTCTGTTCAAAACTAGGGCAAGCCATGATGGCTCCAGGGCAGCCCGCACCATCTCTCACCACGGCAGAGGCTACGGTTCTTAGAACACTCTTCGAAATCAGGCTAAACCTCCAAATACCAAATTTCTAACCTGCAAGTGGCTTCTGCAGCTCCCAACAGCAGCTCCCCTTGCATCTCCCCACAAGCTCTGGGGCGACCCTGAGGTTCCCCCTCCTGACAAGCAAGGCCCATGTCCACAGTCAGGTCTGCCCCACACAAACTGTCTGCCCCACGCCGCAGAGCTGGACAGGTTGGAACCGGGAGAGCACTCTGATGAAACTAGAGAACGAGAAACTACAGGCCACCATTCTCCTGATCAGAGCACTAAAGATGTATGTGGCATTGTCTGTAGCCACATGGCACCATCACTGGGCACCTAGTGTGTGGGGACCAGGTGTAACACTGGCCCCCAGCTGGCCCTGGAGATCTCCTTTCTACAGACTGAGTGTGGCGCTCCGTGGGCTGGGGCACCAGATGGCCCGGGAGGGTGGGCAGCGGGAGAGGGCCCAGCTCGGCCCTCTCAAAAGGCTCAGGCCAGAGTTAGGGCCTGCTGCCCCCAGCCTTGGAGGGCCACCACTCAGAAGAGCCAGTCTGTCTTGTCCCTGCCAGGACACAAGGCAACCGTCTCAGAGTGACACTGACATTCTTTAGCAAAGCAAACACATACCAAACCAGAAGAGCCTTTTCAATAAGGCTCCAGGGAAGTACAGACATGCGCTAGGAGCAAGCGAGTCACAGACAGATGTCTGCAGGGGCCGCAGAGGTCACACCCTTTGGAAGGTGTAGGGATCTTGTCTGGCCCCACAGATAAGGGAGTGATGTCCAGGCTCCCCACAGATGCACAGCGTACAGTGGGGCTTCTTGGCACAGCTTCCTGAGGCTCCCGGCACCTCTGTGTATCAAGGTCTCTATTCTCAGCAGTACGTCACATCCCAGAGACCTTATCTGGGCCATCCAGAATCCCACAGCCCAGATAGCCCAGACCCTGCAGAGATATTAAACCGTTATAGGAAATGTAATCAGAGCATGACCATGCCCAATGACTATGAGAACAAAGACAAAGTGTCCCTCTCCAGGTTACTGCTGGGGAGTGGGGTCAACACAGTTTCTAACAGCAGCTCAGGGTGCAGCACGCTCCCACATCAGCCACTGCTGTGGCGCGCATGCGCGCATGTGTGTATGTGTCCACCCAAGAACACGGGGCAGGTCTACTAGGTGCCTTTAGTGAAAATGCCAGAACTGACACCACACAGCTGTGTCAGCAAGTGCACGGGGACCCTGTGCTGGCTGACAGGCCTAGAGGGCCCAGCAGGGAGCACGCGTGGCATCTCACCCCCTGCAGTTGCTTGGTGTCCTCACAAGGAGGGCCTACATTTGGCTCCTAGACCCTCTACAAACAAGCTAGGCCAGGCCAAGCCAATGGCCTTGTCTAAACAGGAAGCCCCCCCAGGCTGTCCCCTCCTGCCACCTGGGGCCATGGGCAGCAACAACCTGGACAGGCTTCCGGACTGTGGGTCCTTTCCCCAACCTGGTGGCTTCACTGAGTGCATGTGGCCTGGGCTCCAGGCTGGTTGGGAAAAGAGAACCTGAGCCTAGTGTGCCTCAGACACCCCTCAATTAATTTGTCCCTCTCAGTGGGCACCTCACACTGATGCCCACAGACATGCCTCCCTGACCCTGGCCAGGCCTCCCACCCTTGGAATCTCCCCAGGGCCTGGCAACTCTGACATTAGCTGCAGCATCCACCCCACCTGCTGCACTGGTGTGTGCCCCAAGCTCCTGCCTCCCCTCACCTCCCCACCCAAGCCAGGCCACCCAACTCCCTCCAGGGCTAGAGGGAGGAAACACCAAGCTATCCTCCTGCACCCAGCTGATTGCCACAGTCCTCGCCTAATCACCATTGGACATGCTCCCCAAAGGTCTCCTGGGACAACCCTCTGAACTCACGCCCCTGCCCAGACGCTCCCTTCCCTGGCCGGCTGCACGTTCCAAGTCTCAGAGAGGCCCTTGGCCACTGGGTACTGCTCACAGCCCTTCCTGAGACAGGGCCTATAGACGGATCCCCCGGAGCCTCTTCCTCGTGCCCGGACCCAGGAAATCCCAGTGCCAAGGAATCAGCCTTTCTTTGCCCCCTAAGCTCTCAGCAACAGTGTCTTGGTTAATTACCAGATGTTCCATCTCAGGGAAAATCATCCAGGTTGTTACATTAAGACAGGAGTAAAACTTTGGTCTTGAACCATCTGGCAGTGTCTAAGCAGCCTGGTGAGCAGTTTGCATTGCTGAGTCTCCCCAAACGCAAGCAGTTTTCTTCTGGCCCCTGGGGCACCGGCCCAGCCCCTCACACGACCTGCAGGCTGCGCTCATGCCCGTCCAGCTGCACCTTGAGCTTGTGCAGCTCCTCGATCTCGCGGTTGTGGCGCTCTGTCTTGTGGCGCACCAGCGAGCGGTAGAAGTGGATGGTAAAGACCACAAAGATGAGGCCCACGGGCACCATGATGATGGTGGACACCAGGGCGGCCTGCCAGCCTGTGTGGCTGCCGGGGCCAGGCTGGCTCCTGGCGTCCACAGGGAGGAACTTGATCCAGCAGAGCAGCACCACCTCGGCCAGGAAGAGCAGGATGCCCAGCACGGTGGAGAAGCCCCAGGCCAGCTCGATGTAGGGGTGCATGCGCTCATGCGGCGACTCGCTGATGGAGTTGAGGTTGTGGATATTGCTCACGGCCTCCACGTTGGGCAGGATGCATGTGCTGATGAGCAGGGCAAACAGGTGCACGGCCACCAGCACCGTGGTGCAGGCGCTGAAGGCGATGAGGAGTGGCCGCGGGTACTGGTACTGCGTCTCCAGCTGCACCTCCACCATGGCCACCTGCGAGGAAGAGCAGGGCTGGGTGGGGAGGGCAGGGTGCACCCCCACCACGGCCACCTGCCAGGCACTGTGGAGGGCTGTGGGCACCCACAGACTTACTTACCGTGGGGACTCACCCATGTTCTGGGGCCCTGAAGACCCGAGGACCTCTCCTTGATATTTAAGTATTTCAAAAAGCTCTGACTAGCTAAAGAAGATCACGCTAAGGGAAAATCTAAAAAGTACAGAACAAAGACACACAGGTGATCACCCCCAGGTGCCATCCTGTACCCACAAGCAAGGATGCCTCTGTGGTGCCCAGCAAGCACCCAGGGCCCATGCCCACAGCCCTGGGCATGGGTCTGTGTGGCTTTGCTGATGTCAGAGCCAGGCTGAAGCTGGCTTAGCTGCAGAAAATGGCTGTTTCACAAAAAATAAAAACTGACTTTTCTTTTTTTTTTTTGAGACAGAGTCTCGCTTTGTTGCCCAGGCTAGAGTGAGTGCCGTGGCATCAGCCTAGCTCACAGCAAACCTCAAACTCCTGGGCTCAAACAATCCTACTGCCTCAGCCTCCCAAGTAGCTGGAACTACAGGCATGCGCCACCATGTCCAGCTAATTGTTTTCTATATATATATTAGTTGGCCAATTAATTTCTTTCCTTTTTTATAGTAGAGATAGGGTCTCACTCAGGCTGGTTTTGAACTCCTGACCTCGAGCAATCCGCCCGCCTCGGCCTCCCAGAGTGCTAGGATTACAGGCGTGAGCCACCGCGCCCGACCTAAAACTAACCTTTCAAAAAGGTAAAAAGGGAGGCTCCTGATGGTTCTCGGACTTGGAGCTGTACACCCAGACGGCCTCGTACAGACCATACGGGGCAGCTTGTAGCTGAGACCAGAAGCTGGGGGAAGCTGCATGTCCGAAGGCCAGGAAAGGCGGGAGAAGTGAGGCGCAGCTCTGGGAAGGAGCCTGGGCTGGGCCGAGGGAGAGAAATCGGCACCACAGGCAGGGGAGACCAGTGGGTGGGTGAGGCCTGAAACGGATGTGCCAAGCACTGTGGTCTACGCATGTCATCTGGAAACCTGCAGCCGAAGCCAAGCCACCCCCTCAAGGGGGTGGGGACACAGGGCTGCTAGGGTTTGCTATAAGCATTTTTAAAAATATAGTCCAGGCGTGGTGGCTCACGCCTGTAATCCTAGCACTCTGGGAGGCTGAGGCGGGAGGACTGCTTAAGGTCAGGACAGGAGTTTGAGACCAGCCTGAGCAAGAGTGAGACCCTGTCTCTATTTAAAAAAAAAAAAAAAAAAAAGGAAACAATTGGCCAACTAAAAATATATACAAAAAAAAAAATTAGCTGGGCATGGTGGCACATGCCTGTAGTCCCAGCCACTTGGGAGGCTAAGGCAGGAGGATCGCTTGAGCCCAGAAGTTTGAGGTTGCTGTGAGCTAGGCTGACACCATGGCACTCTAGTCCGGGCGAGAGAGTGAGCCTCTGTCTAAAAAAAATAATAAAAATAAAAATATATTCACGTACTACGCTTTGATGAAATAAAAATTATTTTTAAATGAAAGGAAGAAAAAGCCCCAAAGAGGGAACCGGAAGCTCCTGTTATCTCCCTGGCAGGCGGTGTCTATAGTCACTGCAGCCTGCTCACCATGCACCCCAGGAGGTTTTCACAGCGTGCCCTTCCCACACTTCCCCTGCAGTCAGACCAAGGCCACACCCAGCGGCACCCTCCTGGGTCCCCACCTGCCCCCAGCACTGTGGATTCCTCCCCCCATGGAGGGTTTAGTCCATGCCCAGCAAGGACTGTAGGGGAACAAAGGACCTCCCCTCCCCACCCCCCCAGCCAAAGAAGCCAGACTAGTCAAAGAAGGGGGCAGGGAGGCAAAAAGAAAAATACCGAGGAAGGTTTTTTCCACCCACAGTGTTTGCCTCCTAGATCAGCCATCCTTGTTTTTAAATATATATAAGAAGATTTCATAACTTTTAGCAACTACTGCCTCCTGGGGAACCTTATCCCTACACCTCACCTTCAATGATGATGGAATACTTGGTAGGTAGAAGAAGATAATGGCAGTTCGAGTGGACCAGAGCTGAATAGCAATTCAATAGTGCTATGGCTGGGGCCATGGTCAAAAATATCTAAAAGACAGTAGTCACAATACAATACTGAGGGGTGGTCTCTTCTCAGTGCCCCTGTGGCTCTGGGTGGGCTCTTAGTTCCATGAAGGATAATGGCCCAACAAAAGGATATCACAAACTACAGAGGGTTCCAAGAAGGAACTAAGTAGATTAAAAGACAGGAGATAAGGTCTACAAAGAGTGGTTGTGTTCCACCTCAAGAGAAGAGGCCGGCCGGGTGACGTTGTTCACGCCTGTAATCCTAGCTCTCTGGGAGGCTGAGGTGGGCGGATCGTTTGAGCTCAGGAGTTCGAGACCAGCCTGAGCAAGAGCGAGACCCCATCTCTACTATAAATAGAAAGAAAATAATTGGCCAACTAATATATATAGAAAAAATTAGCCGGGCATGGTGGCGCATGCCTGTAGTCCCAGCTACTCGGGAGGCTGAGGCAGCAGGATTGCTTGAGCCCAGGAGTTTGAGGTTGCTGTGAGCTAGGCTGACGCCACGGCACTCACTCTAGCCTGGGCAATAAAGTGAGACTCTGTCTCAAAAAAAAAAAAAAAAAAAAAAGAGAGAAGAGGCCCAAGGGCCATTTTCACTGTGTTTATGCAGAGATTTTATGAGGGGCCTTGGATCACTGGTTCTTTAAGTTAGGGCAAGGCTAAACATGAGGAAATAAGCTAATGGTTACGCATAAGTGCTTGCTGTTGGAGGAAGGAACAGCTCTGCCATTCTAATTAGGGAATACATAATATAAACGAGGGTCCCACCTAGCAAAGTGCACGTTTTCACTGTTCTGCGTCCCTGCCAGATTCGGCTAGGATTTCTGATGATCTGCATCTATCACTTATTTTCCCCAAGCTGCCCCTAGTCTGAAGAACGATCTGACTGAATGGTGGTAGATTCATCTATCAACCGAGGGGGCGCACGCCGGCTTCCCAGTGCAGCCCTCATATCCGCAGCTTCTCAATCTGTAGATGCAACCAACCATGTAGCAAAAATATTGGGGAGAAGGACCACAATAAAAAATAATACAAATAAGAAATCAATACAGTATAACCATTCACATGGCATTTACACTGTATTAGGTGTTCTAAGTAATCTAGAGATGACTTAGAGTATACAAGAGGATGTGTGTAGGCTGTATGCAAATGCCACACACGGACTCAAGCATCCGTGGATTTTGGTACCCCTGGGGGTCCTGAAACCCATCCCTCCAGGATACTGAGGGACAACTGTATACTCTGTTAGGGCCAGTACATGTCAGGCTGGGGCAGTCTCCCTGGACAGAACTCCTAGAAGAGAGAGCAAAGGCACTTCTGGAATGTGCCTCCAAACTGCATAAGGAAGCACTTGCTGATAGAGAGGAGATACTCATCAATGAACAGGAAATGATTGATTACAGGAGAATGGGACTGCCCCCAGGCCCCGGCAAGCTGGGTGACCTGATTCCCACCCTTACTATTCTCATTCTAACACCACTGTATACCCCTGAGGGCAGTCATTAAGTCTCAAACTCTTCCTCCAGAATTCACACATCCTGTTTTATTTATTGATTTATTTTACTTTTTGAGACAGAGTCTCACTCTGTTGCCCAGGCTAGAGCGCCATGGCATCAGCCTAGCTCACAGCAACCTCAAACTCCTGGGCTCAAGCGATCTTTTTGCCTCAGCCTCCCAAGTAGCTGGGACTACAGGCATGCGCCACCATGCCCGGCTAAATTTTTCTATATATTTTTAGTTGTCCAGCTAATTTATTTCTATTTTTAGTAGAGACAGGGTCTCGCTCTTGCTCAGGTTGGTCTCAAACTCCTGAGCTCAAACAATCCACCCGCCTTGGCCTCCCAGAGTGCTAGGATTACAGGCGTGAGCCAGCACTCCCGGTCCACTCGTCTTGTGTTATAGCTTTATTCACAGGGCTTCTTTTCAAATTTTATTTAGTGATCTTGAAGCCTCAGTCTTGGGGGAGCATTTTGTTGGCTGAAAAACTGCAAAGCTGTCATAAGTTTGTAAAGCCAAATATTTGGAAGGCCAAGGTCTAAAAAAGACAGCTGCAGCCAGGAAACAATTTCCAAAACCCAGGCCCCACACAGAAAGGAAACCACCTGTGTTAAGTACTTAAGAGTTAATTTTTCAAAGGTGTGGGGGGGAGCACAGGCCAGAAAAATGAATTAAAAACAAGCTTCAATTTAATGGTGACATCTAAACTTCTCACATATGTTCCTTATAATTAAGCTTGAGAAAATATTCTGTCCTTTTAATGAGATGAAAACCATGGAAGAAAGTCACTCTGAGCCAAAGTTGTATACCATATAGTTATATGCTTCATCAATATGTTAAAAAAAAAAAAAAAACAAAAACAAAAACAGAAGACCTAAATAAGCCTTTGCTTTAACCTACAGACTTAAACACAAAACTAGGTGTTTTGCGTTTGCCTCGCCTTGTACAAAGCCTCACCCTCTCTATGAAACGTCTCATTTGTCCAAGAGTGGCCCATACCGATGACTGAGCAGGCCCTTGTGGCCGCAGTGGCTTGCTCCATCAGCTTATTATTGGAAGTTGCCCTACCAATTTAACAACTGAGGCTCTGGGCTATAGAAAAACAATCGTTTTTACATAAAGAAATAAATGGCTTCCAGCCCAATAAGGCCTCTGGGCACACTGTTGCTTCTCCTCAGGAATAATTCCCTCAAGGGATGTGGGTTTGGAGTCAACAGCAGATAGGCTTTGCCCCCAGACTGATTTTTGTCCTAGACGCAGCCGCCTGGGGGATGACTCAGGGAAACTGGCAGCCGGGAGCCAGGCCAGAGGTTCTGCTTTGTCACCCCGGAGGCCACATTCAGGGAACAAGTCTGCATCCCCAACTGGGCTAAACTGAGAAAATCCCAGTCAATCTGAGAGTTCCTGCTCAAATCTCTCAGATTTCCAAACTTTTGGGTGGTGCCCGGGATAGGACAGACGTGGGTATCTTTCCCGAGGAAACCCTGCACACTGAAACACTGAAGCTATTTTAATTACGTTGCACTAACCTCCTTGTTAAGCAAATACTTTCCATGCACAGAAAGAGGGGCTTTCTGAGGACTCAGGGCCTTGGAATCCCACCCTTCCATCCTCCCGGCACAGCTTCCCCCCACCCCACCCCTCAAAGAACAAGCCCTCCTGGAGGAGCTGGGACATGGGCAGACACTTCCCAATGGGAAGTCCCATCCTGGCTGCCAGTGGCCTGAAGGGAGCACTCTACCCCCAGATTTGACTGACTGAGCTCCCCTAAGGGCTGTACTCACCATGGCGAAGCCGGAAAGGAGGGCTGAGGTCCTGCTGGAGGCCTTCAGCTTGGCCCTGCTCAGGTACAGCTTCCTCCAGGACAGGGCCTGCACCGAGTGGTGATTGGAGGTGACCAGTTCCAGGTAGCTGCGGCGGACCCAGTCGCGGTAATCCATGCCCTTGTGGCCAGGCTCGGAGCAGGCAGGAGTGGAGGGGTCCACAGGCACATTGAGCTCAGCGCTCATGGTGGGAGCCAGGCTGGGGAAGGGAGAGAGACATGCTCAGACTGCTGAGAGGGTTTCTATGGCCTTGAAAAGCCAGACTCAGGCTGGGTGTGGTGGGTCACGCCTGTAATCCTAGCACTCAGGAAGGCCTAGGCAGGAGGATTGCTTGAGCCCAGGAGTTTGAGGTTGCTGTGAGCTAGGCTGACGCCACGGCACTATAACCCAGGCAACAGAGCAAGATTCTGTCTCTGTCTCAAAAAAAAAAAAAAAAAAAGAAAGAAAAGCCAGTCTCAAGCCCATTTAATATGCCCTGGGCCCTGCCTACAGGGCTCACGTCAGAGCCATGAGGGTCCAAAGCGAGTAGGGATGTGGAGCCCTGGTCTCCAAGGCAGTCCCCAAATCAAACACGGGGGCCACCTGCAGGAAAGGAAGGTGAGGCGTGCATTCCCAGGCACTGCTGCAGCGAGGACATCCATCCACAAAGCTGGAACCCAGCCTCCCGATGGCCAGAAAGGCTCTAATCAGGAGTGGCCAAAAGTCCCTACTGACTCCTCTGACTTGCACCTACCTTCAGAGAGCATCAGCTGTGGCCTTTAGAAAGAGCCTAGCACTTAAAGTCAGAACACCTGGATTTGAGTCGACTGCATGATCCTGAGCATGGCAGCTGACCTCTGACCTCACGCCTTCATGTTCAGAACGATTCCCACCTGCAGGACGTTTGAACAAGACAGCTGGAGATTCAAACCTGCTTTCAACGTCCAGGTGCCAATCGTGGAATAAACATTTCCAAGTAGCTGCCAGTTTCGCAAATCTAACTTAAATTTTAGTCAGTACAGTGTACCCTCAAAAAATAAAACTAAAGCCACATCCAGGCTGCAATGTAACCCTTCCACAAAATGAAAACTGAATCCACCAACTGACGCGAGTACATTTTAAGGAGAAACAGACACTGGAGACCCTGTACTTGTACCTGGTAGACATCTGGTTTGATAATAACAAGGACTGAATATCAGAAGGACTAATCTGTCAAGATCTGTGACTTTAAACCCAAATCTCCACTAATCCAAACGGGATTGGCGGTCTCCTGTGGCCCAAGGGGCTGGCCTGGCTGCCACACGCCCGGCTCCGGCGCTAATTAATCTGCAGGGCACACTCTTCAAGGGCACAGGCACCTTGCGGCGTACTTGGCATCGAAAGTAACTTCTCTGTTCAGACCCCCACAGGCTCCATGGAGAGCATACTTTAGGCTACTACAAACAGATCAGTGTTTCTAGGGCCCAGGGAGTGTGTGGATGGGTGGGGCAGCGGGTGTTGACCAGGGTCAGCAGCTGAGGAGATGCCCCAGACTTCATCCGTCCACGCCAGCCTCCAGAGGGGCTTAACAAGAAGGTGCTGGAGGTGGGGAAAGGTCTCTCGGTGTGCCAGGCCGCAGAGCCACAGCTTCCACCGGCCAGGCCAGCAGCATCCCAGGAAACAGTTCTGTGCTCTCTTATCTCTGCCAGAGGATGCTAATTACCAGGTCATTTATAGAAATGCCGGCTTGGGTGCTCGGTCCCATCTCAGCCAGCAGCAACGTTCAAGTACTTCCATCCCTGGAACGTCCCTTTCCTTGGGGAGAATACAGAGAAGTGTTGCTCATTAAACCAATCCGTTGCTTAGCTCCACATAATTGAAAATGTCATAGTTTGGAAATGCATTTTCCCCTCCCCCTGCCTCTGCCCCTCCCATATAGGATGGAACGGAGCCTGCAGGTCTCAGGAAGACGGTACACAGAGTGCAGGGGGCAGACGGTGAGGGGCTGACTTCTGCTCCCCTCCAGCATCTCTCCTTCCTCCCATCTGCATCCCAGAGATGTTTCTTGCACTTGGTTCGAAGGCAGCAAAGGTGAAAGAGGCAAGAATCTCACTGCCCAGTGGGGGAGCAAGAGAAGGGGGTGCCCTCTTCCAATGATCTGCAGTGGAGAGGGAGGGCGGCAGAGGAAAGGTGTGTCGTCCCGCCCCCCCCCCCCCCCCCCCCCCCCGGGCAACACCAGGGGCAGGCAACACCAGGAGGGGCATGAGGACATGGGAGGTAGTGAAGGCAGCCTTGGCAAAGAGGGACCCTCCCTCAAAGACAAGGTGCTGCCCGCATGGAAGGGTCCTGAGAGACAGGAAGACAAGCTCCTGGCACATTTGGGATGGCTCCCATCCTCCAGGGGACTCGGTGGGAAGGCTGGCTGCCTGGGGGGTGAGGGTGCAGGGAGATGTGGGAGACACTTGGAGCTTAGGGCCAGTAGGCCCAGGCAGCATGACCCTGCTGGCCTTTCTCTAGCAGTGTCCAGCTGTAGGGGCATGGAAGGAGGTGGTGAGTGGAACATTCTGGGAACTGCTGGGTCAGTCTTGTTTGGGACCACAGTTCAACCCAGGGAATGAATATTTGGCAGACTGGGAGGCATGGGAGGGCCTGGTGGCTTCCAAAGGGACAAGGGTGAAGAAGAGGGAAGTCCAGGGGCTGTCAGTGAGTGTAGGCCGGGCTTAACTCTGAGAGTGGAGATGGAGTGCTCAGGCAATGAGGACTGAGGGTGGCCTCCAGGGAGTGGCCAGGGCAGTCTTGGCCCTGCAGATGTCCCCAGAGTGGGTGGGGTTGGGAAGGAAGGGCTGTCTGTCTGCCTGGAGACAGGCCTGCAGGTGCTGAAGGTAGAGAAGCCGCCTCCTCCAGAGAGGGCAGCCCAGGTCGGGTTCCAATCCATCCTTTAGTTCGCAGTGGCCTACCTTGTGCCAGGCCTCATGGCCCAAGGGGAGGGGCGGAGTCAGGTCGCCACACTCTGGAGCTCAGGCAGCAGGTGGGGTGGGGCCAGAAAGAGCCCTACATTTCTGCCAGGTGGCACAGGCTCCAAAGGATGCGCTCCTGGCTGAAGCCTGTGGGGTTTTTTGTTTTGCTGTTTTTATAAGGAGCAGTGAGAGAAAAGAGTTCTTGTAGGATAACGATGACCCTCTCTCTAAAGATGAACGATTCTCCCTGGCAGGTCTATTAGAAACATTTCCAGGGAAGAGGTTTTGGACTTAGCCTGTCTTGACTTCCTCTAAACATCTGGGGCACCAGCAATGGTGAGTGTCTGTCACACAGGTGCGCGGGGCGGGGGCCTCCAGAGGTGTCCACTTGCATCCCTGTCCCTTCTCCTGCGAAGCCCCAGTGGCTGCAGGACTCGGACTCGGCGGCGACCCCGCCCTCCTAATCCTCTTGGCGCCGCACCCGGCCGGGGATCCCGCCGGGCTGGGGACACCTGGCCGCCCCCCAACTCCGCGGCGGTCCTCTCTTCCTTCCGCTCCATCCTGAGCCTGCCCAGGAGGAAGCCGCGTCCCTCCCCTGGCGAGCGTCCCCGGTCCAATTCCGGCCCCCACAGCTGGGCGGGGACCCCCTCCCGCCAACCCCCCGCAGCCAAGGGAAGGGTGGGCGCGGAGCCGCCGCCGTGCACTCACCGGAGCTGCCCTGCCCGCCCTGCCCGGCTCCGGGCTCGCGGCAGGCGGCTGTGGCGCGGCCGTGTGGCCCAGTGGCCCGGCCAGAGCGCCGAGCGCGGCCCCCTCCCTCCTTCCGCCGGTCTCGCGGGGTGCCCCCCCGGCCCCGCCTCCGCGGGCCGCCCCACCCCCGCCAGCCGCCGCAGCCGCAGCCATGGCAACGGCGCGCCGCCGTCACGTGACCGGCCCGCAGGGGCGCTGCGGCCACGTCACCCTCTGGGCTGGGAGGGGCGGAGCTCGAGGGCCCTCCTCGGGGAGAACGGGGGAAGGGGGTCCCCGCCGCACCTGCCGGGACCACCCCAGGGCCGCGCGCAGGGGAGCGTGGGGCGCCGGGGAGACCGCGAGCCGCGCGCATCCCTCCTGCCGCGGCCCGGGCTCACCGGGAGTGGCCTCAGGGTGGCGACCGGGCGCGCGGGAGGACTGGGCCCGGCGCCCGCGACAGACTAGGGGCTGGGCTTCCTCTGCCTCTAGGTCTGAGCGCAGAATGGGAGCCCAGGGTTGGCAGGGTGGGCCTCGAGAGGTGCCTGGCACCGCTGCATGGCCGCGTGGAGGTGTGGGGCGTGGAAACAGAGCGGACAGGCGTGAGGTGGGAAGGGTGGGGAAGAGGGATGCAAGGGGAGGCTCCGTCTGGCCGCCCGAGTCTGCCCAGGTGCACGATAGCACCACGCAGAGCTGGTCGGGGGTCGCCGGGACCGCACCGGCCCAGCGACACCAGCGGGGACCCAAGCCTGGCGCAGCGCGCTCGTTCTCATGGCTGTTGGCAGACGGCACCGAAGGGTTTCTGCAGTGCCCAGCCCCTTCTGTTCGCTACTGCAAATAAACCCTGCGGTTTTACCACCGAGATATTCAAACAGTAAAGTTCTTATCAGGAAGTGCACACGAGTAATTCACTGAGGGCGAGATGGATTCCTATCAGCCTTCGGTGCCACAGGGCCCCCTGGATATCCTTTCTGCGAGCCTGGTAGGCTGCTGCGTGCCCTACATAGGATTTTTCCATCTGTCACAACAGCACTGGACCGTGACACATTTATCCAATCGCAAGAAAAATTCCATTCGTGTCAACCCATCCAGGTTTTCTGACAATTGGAAGAGTAGATGCTACACACGTCAGGCTAAATCCAGTTACACTTCAGGTTGCTTTTTTTTTGAGCCCAGGCTGGAGTGCAGTGGCACTATCATACCTAACTGCAACCTCAAACTTGTTGCCTCAAGTGATCCTCTGGCCTCAGCCTCCCAAAATGCTGGGATTACAGGTGTGAGTCACCGTGCCCAGCTCAAGTTGTGCTGTAGTGGCCATTGCTGGGAGCCGGACCGATACCTTTTAATCCAGGAGGGCATTTAGAAACTAAGAAGCCAGGTTTCCGCCTACTGGTTACTGACCTAACAAGGGCATAAGAAAATCTCAGGTTGACTCCTGCTCCTCCCACCCTACCCCTATATATGGTTATGGGAAAGATACTGTTTGAATTTCAGGGGCAAAGTTCCCCAAATGCAATCATACCGTGGCTTTCAAATGTGGAGCTCTTGGTAAAAGGAAATGGAAAACAGGAAGAAAACACTTTGCAAACTGCAGCAGTTGCATCATAGAATGAACATCCTTTCGGCAAGGGAGGCCTTGGCTTGTTGAATGCTCACTCTTGCAGCCTGACTTAGCTCATCCTTGAGAAAGCTTCCCATGCCAGTTAGTGTGCCTCCACCCCCCTGCGCACGTTTATCCAGCTTGCCGGGACAGAAGCAAAATGCAAGTCATAATTACCAGTGCTTTTCAGAGCAAGTTTCCTAAGTAACACAGAGAATGGCTTTGTTTTCCCCTAAAAGACTGAGGAGGGTGACAGCACCATGTTGAAAGGAGAACTAACAATTACAAAACTAGTATTAATAGTAGGAGGGTCCCCCTTGGGTGCACAGGCAGTTGAGTGGGAGTTACACAGAAGGGAAGGAGGTTCAGGTCAAGGTGCACAAGTGCCAGCCACCCAGCCAGGATGTCTGGGCTACAGTCTGGGCTATTTCCCTAGTTGGCTGACCTGAGTAAGTCACTTCTTCTCCTATGGCCTCGGCTACCCCACATTTGCAAAAGACCAGTTCTTAGCAGCACATGTGAGGGTCAGCCACCTTCTAGTCCTGCTCATGGATACACGTCCCCTCTGTTAGTGGACTGTGGTCCTTGCTTTCCTCTAGATCCCAGTCTTCGCACTGAGGGTGGCCTTCTAATGTGGCTTGTGTCCCCTCATGTGTCAGTTCTGCCCCCTCGGCCATTCATTCCTATGACCTAGTGCCTGTCCTCACCCAGTGTCCATCTTCTGACCTTTCTCACTCACTCCAGTCCCCACTACCCCTCCTCCCCAACCCAGCAAGCCCCACCTTCCTCTCCCTCCCTCTCCTTTCCTCTGAGCCTGATGCTTCCAGCCACTCTCCTGCCACTGTCTTACCTTCTTTAACCTCCTGCCACCACCTTTCCCTACTTCGTGGCCAGCCTTCTTGAGAGCTTCATCCGGCCATTTCCTCCTCGGCCCTCTGCAGTCAGACGGTGTGTTGCCAACCCCAGAGGATGTTTAGCCGTCAGCCTTCTCTGCCATTGGGGGCCCCTCCCTTGTCAGGAAACACCCTCCTTGCTTAGCTCCGGTGACTCTGCCTGTTTGTCCCCCTGCCGTTTCCTAGATACACGTGCTCCTCAGGGTTCTGTCTGGGTCCCCTCTCTTCTCTTCACTCCTGACTGGTCTCATCCACCCGTTGTTTCAAGGACCATGGCAGCCTGACGACCCCCCAGCCATCGCCTCCAGCCCTGATCTCTCTTCCCAGCCTGGGGGACATCTCTGCAGCACGTGTCCCTAGGGCCCTCAACTTCACCGTGCCCACAAATGAGCCTGTCATCGTTCCCTCACATGCTTGCTCCACCTCCATCATCCCCTCAGCTAGTGACACTAAATCTCATGTCATTCCTGGACTCCTCCCCTCCCTCGCAGGTCCTGTGAATTCTCTCACGTAGGTCTCTGGTCTCCCCGATATCTCCCTGTCCCTGCTCACCTCCACACTAACTCAGGCCCTCACCGCCTCTGGCCTGCACTACTGTAGCCCCCCCCATCTGTCCCCTTCCAGTCCGTTCTCTGCACGGCAAAGTCAAAGGTCCCCCTCGTTTCTCTCCATTCCAGCCCCATCCCTTTAGACGTTACTCGTGGCCTGGCCAGTAAAGTCTAGTCCCATGGCAGGGTCTAGAGGCTATGGCAGGGTGTCTGCTCCCCCTGTGCTCTGGGTGCTCGGGCATTACTGAGCCACCTCAGAGCTCAGCTCAGCCCCTCCTGGGGGCCTGGGTCAGGTGCCCACTCGGCACTCAGCAACACACTCAGCAGACCTTGTTCCTGATCTTGCTCAGTGCCTTGCTCAGCATCCGCCCTGTGCCTAGAACTGGGCTTGGGAGTCCTTCAGGTTTAGCTCTTAGTGGGTGTTCAGTAAGCACCTGCCACATTCTGCAGAGTAAGAACGCTAGAAATTGCCTCATGGGACTTGTTCCAGGTTAATTTCTACAAGTGTTCTCTTTACTGAAATATATGTTAATATATGGTAATTGCAGCTCACTTTAGTTAAGTATGCCAGATAGTAAACATACACTCCAAAGGGGAGGAGGAGAAAACATGCCTGTTCCCATGATGATTGCAAAGAAACTGGATTGTGTTATAGTTCTATTTCCAAAAGTCTACTGACATTTGGAAGTCTACATTATTCCTCTAACTCAATTTAGTAATTTTTGTTTTTTCCAAAAGGTAATGTTGAAAACAGAGAAATTTAAAATAGAAACAGTACTGGCCGGGCGCGGTGGCTCACGCCTGTAATCCTAGCACTCTGGGAGGCCGAGGCGGGCGGATCGTTTGAGCTCAGGAGTTTGAAAACAGCCTGAGCAAGAGTGAGACCCCGTCTCTACTAAAAACAGAAAGAAATTAATTGGACAGCTAAAAATATATAGAAAAAATTAGCCGGGCATGGTGGTGCATGCCTGTAGTCCCACTTACTCCGGAGGCTGAGGCAGAAGGATTGCTTGAACCCAAGAGTTTGAGGTTGCTGTGAGCTAGGCTGACGCCACGGCGCTCTAGCACGGGAAACAAAGTGAGACTCAGTTAAAAAAAAAAAAATTAAAAAAAAATAGAAAGAAATCAGCCAGACAACTAAAAATATACAGAAAAAATTATCCGGGCATGGTGGTGCATGCCTGTAGTCCCAGCTACACAGGAGCTGGCTGGGGGCACAGCTGCCCCCCCCAGGCCAGAGCTGCTGGTGATGTGCACGGGGAGGGAGTGCATACAGGGGACCGGGCAGAGCCGTAAGAGCCAGCAGCCCTGCCCTGCTGATGCATGGCTGTGGGGAGGGAGTGAGACAAACAGGAACCAAGGATGACCCTGACTGCTAGGTGAGGAGCTCAGGAGGATTGCTTGAGCCCAGGAATTTGAGGTTGCTGTGAGCTAGGCTGATGGCATGGCACTCTAGCCCAGGCAACAGAGTGAGATTCTGTCTCAAAAAAAGAGAAAGAAACAGTACTTAATATGCTCCAAGCCAGTGTTTCTCAAGGCAAGGGGGTAGGGGGGTGAGGGTTGTCCAGTAGAATCTCCTGGGGCACCTGTGTAAAATGAGTATTTGGGGCTGGGCACGGTGGCTCATGCCTGTAATCCTAGCACTCTGGGAGGCCGAGGCGGGCGGATTGCTCAAGGTCAGGAGTTTGAAACCAGCCTGAGCCAGACCCTGTCTCTACTATAAATACAATGAAATTAATTGGCCAACTAATATATATAGAAAAAATTAGCCGGGCATGGTGGCGCATGCCTGTAGTCCCAGCTACTTGGGAGGCTGAGGCAGCAGGATTGCTTGAGCCCAGGAGTTTGAGGTTGCTGTGAGCTAGGCTGACGCCACAGCACTCACTCTAGCCTGGGCAACAAAGTGAGACTCTGTCTTAGGAAAAAACAAAAATGAGTATTTGGGCCTGAAAAGTAAGGATGAGATCTCTGGGGCATCACCAGGGGATATGGATTTTTCAGCAGCCTCTCCAAGTGCTGCTTCGGCACAGGTGTGAGCCCTCTGGCAGTCCCCAGTGAATGTAGCTAGCTGCATGCATCCTCCCACAAGTTTTTCCTGCCATGTAAGCAGTTTTTCAGGTGGGAAGAACTTCCCTGTCTGCTTTCAGCCACTGGGATTGGCTCAGTCACTTAGCAACATTTACTGAGCATCAGTTACGGCCCGAGCGCTGTGTTGGTACTAGGTATGCAGCAAGAACGAGGACGGGCAAGGTCCTTACTCTCAGGGAGCTGAGGGCCATGGGGTGCTGGGGTGGCAGGGGCTAGATGAGTGAACGAGTGAAAGGTCCAGACAGACAGTGGAGGGTGGGTGGAAAGGCCTCTCCAAGGAGGTGACACTTGAGCGGAGGCCTAAGAGGAGGCAGAACATGTGTGAAGTCCCTGAGGCAGGTATGAGTGTGGAGATGGGGCCATCGGAAGCAAGAGTAAGGGTGACACAGGAGGCGGGATGAGAGAGGCGGAGGTGGACAGGAGGGCCTGGCACCTGTTTTTTTTTTTTTTTTTCCTTTTTTTTTTCTTATTTTTCTTGAAGACAACATGTGTCCCATTGTTTTATTCCAAGCGTAAGGGAAGCCAGCAGGGACTTAGCACAGAGGGGTGACAAGATCTGGTGTGTGTTTTTATTTATTTACTTTTTTGAGACAGAGTCTCACTCTGTTTCCCAGGCTAGAGTGAGTGCTGTGGCGTCAGCCTAGCTCACAGCAACCTCAAACTTCTGGGCTTAAGCGATCCTGCTGCCTCAGCCTCCCAAGTAGCTGGGACTACAGGCATGTGCCACCATGCCCGGCTAATTTTTTCTTTTTTTTTGAGACAGAGTCTCACTTTGTTGCCCAGGCTAGAGTGAGTGCCGTGGCGTCAGCCTAGCTCACAGCAACCTCAAACTCCTGGGCTGAAGCAATCCTGCTGCTTCAGCCTCCCAAGTAGCTGGGACTACAGGCATGTGCCACCATGCCCGGCTCATTTTTTCTATATATATTAGTTGGCCAATTAATTTCTATTTATAGTAGAGATGGGGTCTCGCTGTTGCTCAGGCTGGTCTTGAACTCCTGAGCTCAAACGATCCGCCCACCTTGGCCTCCCAGAGAGCTAGGATTACAGGCTTGAGCCACCGCGCCCGGCCTAATTTTTTCTCTATACATTTTTAGTTGTCCCGCTAATTTCTTTCTATTTTTATAGTAGAGACGGGGTCTCACTCTTGCTCAGGCTGGTTTCGAACTCCTGACCTCGAGCAATCCACCCGCCTCGGCCTCCCAGAGTGCTAGGATTACAGGTGTGAGCCACCGCACCCGGCCTGGTGTTTTTTTTTTTTTTGAGACCGAGTCTCACTTTGTTGCCCAGGCTAGAGTGAGTGCCGTGGTGTCAGCCTAGCTCACAGCAACCTCAAACTCCTGGGCTCAAGCAATCCTTCTGCCTTAGCCTCCCGAGTAGCTGGGACTACAGGCATGTGCCACCATGCCCGGCTAATTTTATATATATATATTAGTTGGCCAATTAATTTCTTTCTATTTATAGT